>JAODAL010019082.1:0-72976 GCA_025379985.1 Phyllomedusa bahiana
CCTGTATGTATTCTTTCCCCCCGCTTCCTTCAGAGCCCCCTGTAGGTATTCTTCCCCCACCCCCTTCCTTTAGATCCCCCTGTAGGTATTCTTTCCCACCCCTCTTCCTTTAGAGCCCCCTGTAGGTATTCTCCCCCTCGCCCCTTCCTTAGAGGCCCCCCAGTAGGTATTCACCCCCCCTCTTCCTTTAAAGCCCCCTGTAGGTACACTACCCCCCCCCTTTCTTTAATAGCCCCTTGTAGGTATTCTTCCCCCCCCCCTTCCTTTAGAGCCCCCTGTAGGAATTCTCCCCCCTTCCTTTAGAGCCCAACTCCCCACGTAGGAATTCTTTCCTCCGTCCCCCCGACAGCTCATACTTACCTGGCCCAAGCTCCCCCCTGCATCTCGTCCTCCCCCAGCCCCAAGCCTTGCTGCTATTAGGCTTGGGGCTGAGGAAAGGAAAGCTCGGCAAGGCGACGCGATGACTTCCACTTCACATCCGCCGCGCGGCCTGCAGAGCTAGGTACGGCAGTGGCAGGGAGCGCACAGATCTCCCTGCCCGCCGTTCATCTTAATTTGTAGCGCGTCTCACGGACGTGCATAAAATTCAGAGAGACCCTACTGTGAATCAAGGTGGGCGACCTGCAGGCGTCGCTCAATCCCCCCCCCCACCGCCATGCCACACAGACCGGGCCCCCGCAGCTCTGCACCCCGCCCCGCCAGTGAACCTGTGTGTTCACTGTCGGTAGGGGTCCAGTAGCGTCATCAAGCACCGGGTAGCAGAGGTTGATATCATGCTGCCCTGGGGGCCCCCCCAATCCACTGGGCTGGGTGCCCCGTAGCCAAGACTGCTACCCCTGTAGTTACGCCGCCGATAAAGTACATTGATAATTGTGGGCATCATCATAAGGAAATGTTTTCTTATGTGCAAGCAAATTTAGTTAATCAATAAGGTTTTTTCACCATACGCTTTTTCACACAGTCACAGGCACTTCAGACACACATTGTCTGGTCATCGTATTGGTGTTCTATAGCATGATTATGCATGTTACTTCTCTATAAGTAGCTTAGCATTAAAGTGACATAAGTGCAGGAAATGTATTCTATAGTAAACAAGTACACAAAACTACAGAGCTCCAAGGAGTGAAAACGAGGTAAATAATCTAACCTTGTTAGAGATAGACTCTCCTCTGTCTGATCATGGTGACATAGCTGCTCTCTATCTAATCAGGAAGGGAGATATGCATGGTAACCTAGAGACACTTGTGTGTACCCAGAGCAGATAAAATCTCTCATATCTTCTGAACAGGGCGACATCAAAAGAGCAATGTATTTAGTAAAAGTCTTCATTTACCATGTTGAAAGCTAGCAATTGTAGTGAGAGAACCCATTTAATATTTTTTGTCCCTTAGACACAAACTCACACAATATTAGACAGTAGAGTTGCTTGAATAGCTTACTGTTTGGTTTGACCAAACTTTTGAAAAAAAATGTAGGTTTGTGATGTCCCATACCCACGGCTTTTCTCTAACCATATCCTTAGCTATAACTGTATCCATTAATTGGGATTAGGATTGGAGTTTTCGGGTACAGTACGCGCCGCAATTATGCCGGGTGTTTTGGAAGTCGCCCTGATCAGCGCATACTCCCGTGGCGCGGGGGAAGTGGCAGCCCGCCAGCCCCATAGACATACATTACTCGCAGCGGGTATTCGTCGCGAATAAATGACATGTCACTTATCGTCCCCGCGTATACAATAACGATTCGTTATTTGTACCGAGCGTGTTAGAGGAGAAGTAAGTCGCATATTAGCTCTATGAGAGCTATGGATTTACCGTAATTATGGGCCATCTCCCCCACGTATTAACGCAGTGCGCCGCGAAATACGTGACGAAATGCGCCCCAAAATAAGCCGTGTGAACGTACCCTTAGACTATGTTCACACGGCTTAAAATGGGACGTATTTCAGTCTGTAATTACGCGCCGCAGTGCGCAAATTACGGCTGGAAAACGTCCCAACATTACGCAATACCACAAGTTCACATAGAGACTATGGATTCACCTCTCTCCCTGCTCGCACAGATACGGCCGAGGGGGAAGATAAGGGTGACATGTGAATTACTACGGCGTATCACGCGCCTGCTGTAAAGATAGTTCAATGGGCCGCGAGGTGCCGGCCCCTCTCCCGCGCCCCGCACCTCTGCCCGTTCCCCCCCGTCCACAAGGGCGAATTGCATGGCGTAATTACGCCCTGCATTTAAGCCGTGTGAACCTTAGGGGTTAAGTTCGCAACACTCCTGATGCAGCATCACTACCGGTGTGATGTCCCATCTAATGTCACTTTCAGTTACCATAGCAAAAAGGACTGGAAGTGATGCTGCACTGGGAGCGCTGGTGGACTGGGAACTTCCTAAAATACTGTAAAAAAAAAAAATAATTACAATTTAGGTTTGGGATCCAGGTTGAATTTTTTGTCAATTTTCAGCAAAACCCTAATGTGAGTTTCTGAGATAAGGGTTAAATTTTACATTGAGCCATATCCTAAGATCAACACTATTAAGCAGCATCACAAGTCACATTTGTATTCTATGGACGACATGTATGAAGGGGCTTTAAACGCCAGTTTTCCTTGCGTACACTGCGCCTCCCAGCGAATCCCGCTGTCGGAACGCAGCGTTTTCGCCACTTTCGGCTGCGAGTCCGATGAAGGGGTTGGCAGTGGGCGCGGTGGGCGCGGGTTGTTAGGGTGTTTTCCTGGTCGGGACGCGGCGCGCTCGTATATCGTCCGAGGCATGTACCATCGCGGCACGCCAAATCGCGGCGCTCGCCTCGCAATCTCCGACAAGCAGACCAGTTAGTTTTTGGTCTAAATCCTCCGGCCGAGGTGAAGTGAAGCCAGAACGGAACAGAGCGAAGTGAAGCGGATCGAATATCAGCCGACAGAATTCTCGGCGCACCCCTCCGTGCAGTAAGGATTGTTATTCCCTAAAAAAAAAATTGTAAAAAAACCGCCTTTTATAAGAGGCGTAAAACATGTCAGAAAGAGCTAATGTACAAAATACACATAATAAAAAAAAAAAAACATTTTCCCCAAAACTCTAGAACGGCACAATATCAAGAAATATGATATTGGAAATTTTGCCGGGAAATACAGTAATGTCAAATTCTTAAAACCTATTCTCATTTGTCGGCATAAACCGCCATCATAATAGTAGCGGACAAAGACCCATTCTAGCCTATGGAGAGAAGTTTAGACCAATCAGAATAGAGCCTACAAAGCCCCAGTTCTAGCCATATGGAGGAGTTTTGGACCAAACAGAATCCACGGCGGGACATCAAAATAACAGTAAAAAGGCTGTCATCGAGCTGATAGGCTGCTGAGCTAGCGGAGCTTGGCTATCCCAGGCCAATCAGACGCGAGCTATTCCTCTCTTTATAGTCTATGGAGAGATTGTGGCGCACTGACATCTCGGCGCTCAGCGACCGTGCAGCATGAAAGTATTAATAAAAGAAAAATATTTTTATTAAGTGTAAATACATGATCAGATAAAGAGCATAACAATTGTATAAAAAAATACAGCATTTAAAAACCCAACAACGCTTTGACCGCCGAGACCCGCTACACTAGGGAATTGCCATAGAGAGAATTGCCGGGAAATACAGTAATTCAAATTGTTTAAGCCCTATTCTCATTGTTCGGCATAAACCAGCCAATGTCCCTTTCTTATCCTATGTGAGGAGAATTGACCAATCAGAATATGAGCGACAAAGCCCCATTCTAGCCTATGGAGAAAAATGGAACCAATCATATTCAAATGCGGACAGGTTCAAAATACAGTAAAAAAGGCAGAAACTGCTGAATGGGTTGAAGCAAGCTGGGGCTCGTCCAGCTTAGTTAGCCAATCAGAGCGCATCTACTATTCTCATAGAGTTCTAAGGGGAAAAGAAATTCTGAGCGCCCTGTGATTGGCTAATTTCAAGGAGCCGCCGTAATTTGGACCATGGGAAGAGCGACGACCGCCCTAAGTGTTTTAGTAATGCAATCTGAAATCAAACTGTATATTGCCGAAATCCACTTATAACACTACACAAGTGTCACTATGTGTATATAAAAGAATCCTAATATGTGGGTCTAACGAAAAAAAAATATTTTTTCCCTAAAATCATGTTTATTTCTTTATTTTCGTTAGCCAAGAGATCAATAGTATTGGGTGCATCGAAAATAAAGAAAAAAACATTAATTTATGAATTACATATTTTTTTTTCGTTAGCCACATATTAGGATTCCTTTTATATACACATCGTGACCAACTGTGTATGTTTTATAATGTATTTCGCAATATACAGTTTGATTCAGATTGCATTACAAAACCCATAGGAGCATCACTCGCACTCCATTGGTCCCAAAATAACAGCGGCTCTTGAAATTATCCAATCACCAGAGCGCGCACAGAATTTTCTTTTCACGCATAGAACTCTATGAGAATATCTCGCGCTCTGATTGGCTAAGCTGGACGAGCCCCCGCTGCTTCAACCAATCATCTGTTTCTGCTTTTTACTGTATTTTGAACTGTCCCGCCTTTGAATATAATATGGTCCATTTTCTTCACCATAGGCTAGAAAGGGCTTTGTCGCTCCTATTCTGATTTGCCGGTGTTATGCCGACCAATGAGAATGATTTTCAGGATTTGAAATACTGTATTTCCCGGCAATTTCCATATCATATTTTCTTGGATAATTGTGCCGTTCTCGTAGTTTGGGAAAGTGATATTTATTTTTTTAAGAAGTGTAGTTTGTACATTCAGCCTCCTTTCTGACACTGTTTTTTCCCCGCCTTTATAAAGCGATTTTTTTTCGGGGAAATCACACTCCAGCTGCACGATGCGGAGCGCCGAGACTTCCTGTCCGATCTTCGATCCGCATCCTCGCATGTTCCGATCCTACCTGCTTCACTTTCGCCTCGTACGGAGGTATTTAGACCCAAAAATGTAGAACGCCTTTATAAAGGCGATTTTATGCTTCATACCTCCGCACTGAAATCTAAATGATTTCTCGCCGTGCTCGAGGCCTTTTTCGCATCCGGAACAATTTTCGGCGCAGACCCCGCACGTTGCCTAAGTCCCGCACTGTCACCCCACACACTGGCGAGGCGGCCCGACTTTACCCCGCATGATGATTGCCCTTCCTCGGACGGGCGAAGCAATAGGCTCAGCGTCCGCACAGCGCCCATGATCCCCCGCATCTTCGCCTCATACTGGCGAGGCTCGGCGGACTTACGATATATTAATGAATCGCCGCCCGGGTCGCCAGCTGACATAAATCAAGCGCAGATACTGGCGGAAAACGGCGCCTCGACCCGGTGGGATTCATACATGTGGCCCTATGTCTTTTGGATTGCAATGCTGTGGTCAGAGGTGCTGAAAGCCTAAAGCAAACCCTAAGAAAAATATACATGTGGGATTTTTTTTTTGCCATTTTATTGCCTTTTTGAGGTTGTTTAAAAAAATGGAGCATGCCTAAAGGGTTGGCATTCATTAAGTGAGTCTAATCATATTTGTTTAGGGTGTTTGGTCTGTGATCTGGCATTTGTATTTGTTTGGGGCCCCTGTCCACTTTGGTTTATGAAGTATAGTTTAAGGTCTCTACCTTTGAGGTATCTGCATTTATTTAAGGGGTTTTATTTAGGGATCTGGTCTAGGGACTGCATTTATTTGAGGAGCTTGGTTTAGATCTCTGTTAAGGGATCTGGTCTGGGGTCTGTATTCATTTTGGGATGTGATAGGGTATGCACTATTTGTGATTAAAATGCCTTGAGCTGAGGGTATGCTCTATATTAAAGGGTCAATGCATATGTTCTAACATTTTACATTGCTTCTTGGAAATTTTCTGATGTCAGAAGCTGGAAAATATGAGAAAGGCTACATTCACACAATATGGCCCTACAGTGGTTTTGAAGTTAATTTTTCATCCAAAAAATTCCAAATATTTGAGTTGATTTATCATCACAGATTTTAATGTGGATTTTACCACAAAATGTTCTACATTGGGAGAAGATTTTGCCTTCTTCCAATAAAGTCAATGCAGAAAACCCTAAGGTAGAATCCGTGATAAATCCATGACAAACTCCACACCAATTGTGCGGATCTTTGGGTGAAAATTGACAACAAAAATACTGTGAATTTTATTCTGTCGAAAATCTGCATCAAATCTGCATGTACAGTGAAGGAAATAATTATTTGAATACCCTCCTTGCCTGATTATATGTGTTGATTTTGCCCACTGACAAATGGAACATCAACAGTCTATAATGTTAAAGTAGGTTAATTTTAACATTTAAGCAGATAAATATTCAAGATAAAAATCCAGAAAATTCACAGTTGTATAAAGTTATAAATTAATTTTCATTTTTGCTGAGAGGAAATAATTATATGACGCCCTATCAACCATTAAAAGTTCTTGCTCATTCCAACCATTTAGATGCTTCTAATCAACTGTAAATGCCATTAAAGACTAAGCTTCGTTAAATAGTCCCCGATTATAAAAGACTCCTGTCCACAAAACATCAACAAATCAGACAGACTCTAAACCCTCTCAACCATGGCAGGCCAAAAGCTTTCTAAGGATGTTCAGGGACAAGATCAAAGACCTGCACAAAGCTTGAATGGCAACAAAACCATAAGTAAGACGCTGGGAGAGAGGAGACAACTGTTGGCAGCAATAGTAAGAAAATGGAAAGAAAACAAAGATGACTGTCAACTCTGACATCGAACTGGGCACCATGCAAAATCCACCTCGTGGGAATCCTTGAATCATGAGGAAGGTGAGAGATCAGTCAAAAACAACTTGGGTTGAACGTGTTAATGATCACAAGACAGCGCTTGGACCACTGTCACAAAGAAAAACCAATATAACACATAATACTGTAATGGTTAAAAATCCAGCAGTCCCCTACAAGGTCCCCCTGCTCAAGAGAGGCACATGTGCAGGCCTGTCTGAAGTTGTTCAATGACTCCTGGATAATTCTGTGATGATTGGGATAAGGTGCTGGATCATATAAGACAAAAAATGCTCTTTGGCATTAACTCAACTCCGTTTAGTTTTGTGAGGAAAAGAAATGCTACCTAAGACCTAAAGAACACCATTCCCGACTTTCCAAACATGGAATCGGAAACAATATGTTTTGGGGTTGTTTCTTCTGCTAATCACAGGAGCAACTCCCTGCATCAATGGAGAAAAGATGAAGCCATGTACCATAAAATCCTGATTGACAACCTCCTCTTCCTTCCGCCAGGGACATTAAAACTGTTTGTGGCTGTGTCATCCACAAGACAATTGACCCAAAACATTCAGCAAGGCAACAAAGAAATGCTCAAAAAGAAGCACATAAATCTAGGATTGGCCCATCCAAGTCTCCAGACCTAAATCCCATAGAAACCTCATGGAGGGAGTTTGAAGCTCCAAGTTGCTTAACATTAAGATGATGATCTTCAAAGAGTAGTGGGACCAAAATTCCTCCATACGGCCCTAGTGGCAAACCACATCATCATCAAGACAAAAATCATCTGACTGTCTATAACTTGCCAACAAGGTTTTCCACCGATTATTAAGACATTGTTTGCCTTTGGGATCACATCATAATTTCTCATGCAAATATCATTTATAACATTGATACAATGTGATATTTCTGGATTAAAATAATGATAGTTCTATCTCTCAAATTTAAAATTAACCACCCTTAAAATAATAGACTGTTCAAGTCTTTGTCCATTGGGAAAACCTAACAAAGTCAGCAAGAGAATTTAAAAAATTAATTTTCTTCACTGTTAAGGGTTATGTTCCCACGGTTTTAAGATGGGACGTAACTCCGCCCTAATATCGGTCCTGTACTGCTCTAAATACGGGGCCGATATACGTCCCATACATTACTGTAATCCCAGTTCTCTTAGATAACTAAGGATTACAGTCTCCTCTCCCCCGCCACGCAACAAAACGGCGATCGGTGATGAGAAGTGACATGTCAAATATAACACTGGCGTATAAGCGCCGTGAATATTGAATTTCAATTGGGGCCGGCGGGCTGCCCGTCCCCCCCTGCCCCGCCCCGAGCCCACGGCGTAATTGCGGGCAAAACTCCCCGCAATTACACCGTGGAAAAATACCTAACGTAAATTGTTATGGCAATTTAAACCCTTTTTTTTAATCCTGTTTTTATTTTTTGTTTTTTTCATAAGCTACCCTCAACCGTTAATGCCTCCATATTTCCCCCAAAAGCCCCCCATTAGGTGCCCCAGACGTAAATGACCTGAGCATTATACAAAGGAAACCATTTGAAATGTTTATACAACTTATACATGAAAGAAACAACCTTATTGGTTACTCAGGGCAACTTCTTAAATGGGGTTTATTCCCCATGCTGTTTCACAAAGTCACTTGCCAATTCAGACTTGCACTACAGTAGTTGGTCAGGCTAGGGGTGGTTCTATAGCAGTGATTAGCATATTTTGCTCCTGTGTAACTAGGAACATTAATAGAATAAAACAGGGATTTGGGTGACATGCCCAAGGGGCCGCCATTTTTTGATGTTTTTTTGCACAAAAAAAAATGGTGATGCCCTTTTCTCTGTAAAATGAACTGTCGTCCCCAAAACGGGCAATATACACCAGGCACACACATTTTAAAGCGCTAAGTGGGGATCAAAATTGCAATGAAGTTAGGCCCTAACTTTTCTTGTGCCCAGATTTGGCACATCAAAATTTACATACAAGGGGATACCCCATGCCCAATTTTGACAGGGTTTATCATTCGGCGCACTAAACACTCATTTAAAAGTGCTTTAAAACTGGTGTGGATCGCCTCTTTTCTGAAAACCCCCTTTTGTCTTCAGTTAAAAAACTACAGAGCTTGATGAATGCAAGGGGTTTTTTAATAATTTAAGTACCTAATCTTGTTAAGAAAAGGCGCCTTCACTCCCCGCTATCTGTCTAATCAGGGAAAGGGGGTATGGACAGTACCAGAGAAACCCCTTTTGTGCCTCAGAGCAGGTAAAAAACTCTTTTATCTCCCACAATTGTAGATTGTAATAAATGGGCCCAATTTCTCAAAAAATTCGGTTTGGTCATTTGCCGAATTTTTCCACAAAAAATTTGTTTCGGCCCCAATTCTTCGGCACAAACACGTTAAAAACAGCTATTTCCCGGTGCCCCGAGCCTGCAGGGTCTTGAAAAATTTTCCATGCTTAAAAATGCGAGGAGCTTTGGTTTGGTCTTCATACAATTTGTGTTTTATATGAAAGCACATGACTCCCCGCCTTAGAAAACCTTCACTATAAAAACCCTGGGCCCCTTAAAAGGGGAAACTACCAAAAAAAATAAGGGGAATTAGCCTATAAATCATGCTAGCGAAAACTGAAAAAACAAACGAAGCTCAGGTGGCAACATTAGTGATAGAGTGTGGAGGTGACGGCGGCAGCCACAGCAGCATGAGGTCAGGCAGTGGCACAATGACATTCTGGAGGCGGCAAAACAGTATTAGGCCACAGAGTGGCACAATCACACAGTGTGGAGGTCATGGCAGCAGCAGCATGAGGTCAGGCAGTGGCACAATGACATTCTGGAGGCGGCAAAACAGTATTAGGCCACAGAGTGGCACAATCACACAGTGTGGAGGTCACGGCGGCAGCAGTATGAGGTCAGACAGTGGCACAATGGCATTCTGGAGGTGGCAAAACAGTATTAGGCCACAGAGTGGCACAATCACACAGTGTGGAGGTCACGGCGGCAGCAGTATGAGGTCAGGCAGTGGCACAATGACATTATGGAGGCGGCAAAACAGTATTAGGCCACAGAGTGGCACAATGATACAGTGTGGAGGTCACGGCGGCAGCAGTATGAGGTCAGACAGTGGCACAATGACATTATGGAGGCGGAAAAACAGTATTAGGGCACAGAGTGGCACAATCACACAGTGTGGAGGTCACGGCGGCAGCAGTATGAGGTCAGACAGTGGCACAATGGCATTCTGGAGGTGGCAAAACAGTATTAGGCCACAGAGTGGCACAATCACACAGTGTGGAGGTCACGGCGGCAGCAGTATGAGGTCAGGCAGTGGCACAATGACATTATGGAGGCGGAAAAACAGTATTAAGCCACAGAGTGGCACAATCACACAGTGTGGAGGTCACGGCGGCAGCAGTATGAGGTCAGGCAGTGGCACAATGACATTATGGAGGCGGCAAAACAGTATTAGGCCACAGAGTGGCACAATGATACCGTGTGGAGGTCACGGCAGCAGCAGTATGAGGTCAGACAGTGGCACAATGACATTATGGAGGCGGCAAGACAGTATTAGGCCACAGAGTGGCACAATCACACAGTGTGGAGGTCACGGCGGCAGCAGTATGAGGTCAGACAGTGGCACAATGACATTATGGAGGCGGCACGACCTTATTCGGCCACAGAGTGGCACTGTCAATCCACAGTGTGGATGGTCACGGACGGGCAGCAGTATATGAGGTCAGGCAGTGGCACAATGAATTATGGAGGCGGCAAAAACAGTATTAGGCCACAGAGTGGCACAATGATTACAGTGTGGAGGGTCACGGCGGCAGCAGTATGAGGTCAGACAGTGGCACAATGACATTATGGAGGAGGAAAAACAGTATTAGGGAACAGAGTGGCACAATCACACAGTGGAGGTCACATCGGCTGCTGTATGAGGTCAGTCATTGGCACAATGACAAATTCTGGAGCTGGCCAAAAAAGGAGTAGCAAGAGTGGTTACAAGGACACAGTTTGGAGGGCTCGGCAGGAGCATCTGCAGCAGCATAAGGTAACACAGTGGCACTATGTCACATTGTTGAGGGCCCGGCTGCAGCCACGGCAGCAGCATGAGGTCAGACAGTGGCACAATGACAAATTCTGGAGGTGGCAAAAACAGGAGTAGGCCACGTTTGTGGAGGGCATGGCAGCAGCACACGGCAGGCATCATGAGTCAGACAGTGGCACAATGACACAGTGATGGAGGGCTCGACAGAGTCACTGCAGCAGCATGAGGTCAGAGAGTGGCACAATGTCATTCTGCAGGTGGCAAAGTAGTATTAGGCCACAGAGCGGCACACTGACTGAGAGCGGAGGTCACGGCGGCATCATCATGAGGTCAGGCAGTGGCACAATGACAGAGAGTGGAGGTGATGACAGGAGCATCAGCATGAGGTCAGAGAGTGGCACAATGACATTCTGGAGGTGGCAAAACAGTACAGGCCGCAGAGTGGCACAATGACACAGTGTGGGATGTCACGGCAACAGCAACAGCAGCAGGCAGCATGAGCACATAGAGTGGGCACAATGACAGAGTGTTGTGGTGGGTGGCAATACCAGTCCCTGGTAAAGAGGTGGTAGGCAGATGGAGAAACTATCAGCAATGTGTCGGCATAAGGCGGGTGGCGGCTCAAGGAATAGTGGCTCTGAGGCAGGTAGTTTTGAACCCAGGACTGACGGCCTAAGGCATTGGTGTGTGGAAATCCTGGCGATCCACGCCTGATTCATCTTGACAATAGGTCAGTCGTTCAACAATTTCCCGTGAGACAAGCGGGTTCTCCTTGGGGTAACGATGGCCCCCGCGCACTTAACACCCGCTCTGAGCACACTACTGGCCGGGAAGGACAGCTTCTCCACTGCAAACCTCGGCAAGTTGCGGCCACACATCCAGTTTGGCTGCCCAGTAGTCCAGGGATCTTCTAACTGGGTGGCAGGGAAGTGCTGTACAAGTAGGCCACAACCTGTTGGTTCAGGGAATGCCTCCAGGTCCTGCTGCTGCTGCTTGCTGGTGACTGCCCTCCTCACTAGGCGGGTGAAGGAAGATGCTCATTAGTGGCTCCAGACTTAGGTATTGCTGATGGAGTGGTACGGCTCTACCCCCCCACCTTCCCCCAGCAGCCGCGGCAGTAGTACGTGAGCGCTGAGGAACCCCCGGTCAGACCTGTCAGAGGAGGGACGATGCCGCACATAGGCAGCGGCCCCAACCACCCCCCCCCCCCCCCCCCCCCCCCCCCCCCCCCCCTGATTACGGAGGGCATTCCCCCCCCCTCATCCCCCACCCCCCCCGCCTCAATCCCCCCCCCCCCCCCCCTTGAGCTTTGCCCCCCCCCCCTTTCCCTCTCCATAGCTGGGAAAAGGCTCCCATTTTGGAACCGGTAGCGAGGGGTCCATGGGTGGAGACCAGAAGTCATCCTCTGCGGATTGACTGACTATGAGGCTGTCACTAGCCAGGGCAAATAAGCATGCTGCGGGACATCTGCTCAAGTGCATCTCCGACGGGGCTCCCTGCACTCCATTTCACTGTATACTGCCACGGTGCTTGCGAGTCATCTGCCTCGTTTCTCATCTCCATCCAACTTCCTCCAGACTGCTCCTGCTCCTCTCTCTTGTCACCTGGGTAGAATCCACTCATTTCACCAGACAATGCTTCAGCTCAATTCCTCCTACTCCTCCTCCTCCTCCTCCATATCAGTCCCACCGGCTCATGAGGCAACGAGATGTAGTAGCACATCTCCAGTCCCTGCCCTGAAGATTTTTCAGCATTCTGTTCAGGGACATGAAGCAGTGGGAATGACGTTATTCATCCCGTAGTCCTGGCGACTGACAAATAACGTGGCCCTCCTCGAACGGCATCAAACAACGGCAGGTGTCACGCATGAGCTGTCCATGGCTGACATCAAGTTACACAGGGGAGTACTTCTGTCTGCCTGGATCATCAAAAAATCGTTAATGGCCTTTCTTGTTCATACAGTCGGTCCAACATGTGCAGGCTGGAATTTCCAGCGGGGGAAACATCGCATATCAGAGCGAGTTGGTGGGTGGCGTTCTGCCGCTGCAACTACGGGAGGGTGTTCCTGGCTTTGTACGAATGGATAAAGTGCATGCACAGTTCTCGCCGTTTTAGAATGTTCTGAAGATCGGTGGAGACTTTTCAGGAACCTTTTTACAACAAGATTTGAACACGTGCGCCACTTGCAGGGCGCATGGACCATCCCTCCTCGGTGCAGGCGACGGACACATGTTCCCTCCCAATTGTCCGTCCCCATGGTTTCGATTTGCAGTTGGCGGGAGAAAGCCACACATCGATTTCTTGCTGCATGGACGCGGGAGCAGTTTCCCTGTGTGACTTCGTTCGCCGAGGCAAGCTAGGTGTAGAACTGCGTGACCACCGCTGTGCCCAAAACATGTGGTATGATGGAGCAGTAAATTGTGGAGGCTGAGATGGTGGTCGGTGGGTGGAGGAGGAGGAAGGAGGCGGACATTGGCGCAGGAAGCAGTTTGACAACGTGAGGAGAAAGCGGCGTCTCCTGTCCAAGTTGTTGGTGTGGCCTGGCAGATGCACATTTCACCCAGTGGGCCGTAAAGGACATGTACTGGCCCTGACCGTAGTTACAGCTCCAGGACGTCCGCGCTGCCGTTACCTTGTAACAAACCGATAAGCTCAAGACTGACCCACTTTCTGTTCCTACATATTTATGAAGTGCTGGTACTGCCTTTTTGGAAAAGAAATTACGGCTTGGAACTCTCCATCTGGCTCGGCACAAGCCATTAGTTCTCTGAATGGTGCAGAGTCCACCTTTGGGAAAGGAGGGACCTGCAGATACCAACAACTTGACGGTCAGCTTGCTGCCACCTTAGGGATGGTTGACGCATACTGTTGTCTCTTTTACAATGCCTTCTCTGAACGGACTGCTGGCGCCATGAGTAGCGAGGAGCAGGAGCATCTGACCGGGATGAGGATGTCAATGAGAAACAGCTGACTTTGCAGGGTGTTGTGAGCCTTGACTGCTGAAATGGCATCGTGCCATGGCCGATGCTGCTGCTGCAGCGGCCAGGCATGGACCCACCACATCTGAAGCCACGTTTCTCCCAAGGCCACCGGATGGTGACGCTGCATGTTTGACGCAGGGCCGTTTGTGCCAACGTTAGCTCCCTGGCCACGCTCACTTTCTGCCCCAGAATTCTACATATACCCATATTCGGCTCCTACGTTTCTTAAGCAAAGAACTGCCACACCGCCGAGTAGCTGAATTCTTACCGCCAAACGCTCCGCACTGAGTGATACTGCGCCGATGCCTCGCTGAGCCCCTGTGCCGCTACTGTCTTGGACCTGCGAAACGGTTTTATACCCCTGTGGCCGCTTGGCTTCCCGACCTCACCACTGCTGCTTCCCTGCTGGACTTCACGGCCACACAACCCACTTGCTGCTGCGCCGCTGCCTGGGACGCGCAAGCTGACGCCCTCTTCTCCTGACGATGATGAAGCCCTTGCTTCACAACGGCTCCAGTTGCGTCGGCTAACCATCATCATCTATTTTGTGTTTCATCGTCACACTGTCCTTCATCACCGGTCTTGGTAAGCCGAGGCTGACCTCCACCCATGACCTCCCATGCCCACTCTCCACATCTATACTTGCCGCATACTGCAAGATGCTGGGGATATTGGCCCCATTCTTCGCTGCCACGTAGCTGCTGACTGCCCTCCTCAAATTGTTTATCCTCGCTATATAGTGAGCGCTGAGCCCAGACCACATAGTAGATCCGGCTGAGGAAATGGATGGGACAGAGGCGGGCTGAGGACAGGTGAGGGGCGCTGACCCGCTCCCGGCCATGCCAACTAAGTGTTGTGTCTGAGGTTCCCACCGACTCTTGGCTGGGGTTGTCAGATGACATCTGGAGGCAAGAGATGACCTAGTCAAACATCAAGAACCCTTGGTTCCTGAACAACACACGCCGCTAGATGACAGCGGCAGTTGTGGGCCTCACCGAGTGACCCCTGCCTGCGACGTCCCCTGCTTGCTGCGACTGGCCCGTTTCAGAAATGTTGTGCCATGCCACTCGCAGATGCAGTGCCTGCCACCTCTCTGTCTGACATACTGTTTGTTCTAAAAATGTACGACCTGTTGGATGAAGCTTTTGTATATGATAAATATACACCCTTTTTAAGACTCCAAATGAACCCAGTACAAGCTTGGGTAAACCCTTGGTATAAATTGCGCTCCACAAATGGCCAGGAAAAATTTACTTGTATGTGTCGTTTACAAGCAATGTGTGTTTTACTAAATGTAAAAAGCACAAAACAGGCTTAATTAATCCTTCGCTGTGATTTATGCTACAGAAAATGTATATATTTCGGTGTTGAAAAAGACGGTTTATTTTTGTCAGCACAGCAGCAAACAACGCTTAATTAACCCCTGGATGTAAATTGACGCAAATAGAATTGAGCCACCACACAACTAGTAGCTTAGTAGGCGTTGTTACAATTGCGTGTTTTCTACGCCACACAACAAGAGATACAGTTGTAATTAGCCTTTCTTGTGAAGTAGGCTACCAAAAAAAATTTTTATATATTTGGCGTTGAAAAAGACCGGTTTATTTTGTCAGCACACCAGCAAAACAACGGCTTAATTAACCCCTGGATGTAAATTGCGCCAAAGAATTGAAGCCGCAAAAACTAGTACTTTGTAGCGTGTTACAATTGCGTGTTTTCTACGCCCACACAACAAGAGGATTACGTTGTAATTAGCTATGCCTTGTGAATTAGGCTACAAAAAAAAATATATATTTGGCGTTGAAAAAAGACGTTTATTTTTTGTCAGCACACCAGAAAAAAAAACAACGCTTAATTCAACCCTGGATGTTAATTGCGCCAAAGGAATTGAGCCGCACAAACTAGTAGCTTTGTAGCGTGTTAGCAGTGCGTGTTATCTAGCACACAACAAGAGATTCACAGTTGTAATTAGCCTTTGCTTGTGAATTAGGCTAACAAAAAATATATATATTATTTGGCGTGAAAAAGACGGTTTATTTTTGTTCAGCACAACAGCAAAAACCAACGCTTAATTATCCCTGGATGTAAATTGCGCCAAAGACTTGAGCCGCAACAAACTAGTGCTTTGTAGCGTGTCTACAATTGCGTGTTTCCAACGCCACACAAAAGAGATACAGTTGTAATTATGGCCTGTGCTTGTGAATTAGGCTAACCAAAAAAAATACATATATTTGGCGTTGTAAAAGAGGTTTATTTTGTCAGACACCAAGCAAAACAACGCTTAATTAACCCCTGGATGGTAAATTGCCCAAAGAATTGAGCGCACAAACTAGTAAGCTTTGTAGCGTGTTACAATTGGTGTTTTCTACGCCAACAACAGAGATACAGTTGTAATTAGCCTTTTGCTTGTGAATTAGGCTACCAAAAAATATATATATATGGCGTTGAAAAAGACGGTTTATTTTGTCAGCACACAAGCAAAATACGCTTAATTAACCCCTGGATGTAAATTGCGCCAAAGAAATTTGAGCCGCACAAACTAGTAGGTTTGTAGCGTGTTACAAATTGGTGTTTTCTACGCACACAACAAAAGAGATACAGTTGTAATTAGCCTTGGCTTGTGATTTAGGCTACCAAAAAAAATATATATATTGGCGTTGAAAAGACGGTTTATTTTTGTCAGCACACAAGCAAAACAGCTTAATTAACCCTGGAATTAAATTGCGCCAAAGAATTGAGCGCACCAACTAGTAGCTTTGTAGCGTGTTACATGCGTGTTTTCTTGCAAACAACTAAGAGATACAGTTGTACATTAGCCTTTGCTTGTGAATTAGGCTCCAAAAAAAAATATATATATTGGCGTTCAAAAACACGGTGTATTTTTGTCAGCCCCCACACACAAAAAACCACACATGCAAAACAACGCTTAATTACCCCCTGGATGTAAATTGACGCCAAGAAATTGAGCCGCACAAACTAGTAGCTTTGTAGCGTGTTACAATTGCGTGTTTTATACGCCACACCAACAAGAGATACAGTTGTAAGTAGGCCTTTGCTTGTGAATTAGGCTACAAAAAAAAGTAGTATATATATTTTGGCGTTGAAAAAGACGGTTTGATTTTTGTCAGCCACAGCAAAACAAGCTTAATTAACCCCTGGATGTAAATTGCGCCAAAGATTGGCCGCACAAACTAGCAGCTTTGTAGGTGTTACAATTGCGTATTTTCTACGCCACACTAAACAAGAGATACAGTTGTAATTAGCTTTTCTGTGAATTAGGCTACCAAAAAAAAAATATATATATTGTTTTTTTGGCGTTGAAAATGACGTTTATTTCTTGTCAGCACACCAGCAAAACAACGCTTATTAACCCCTGGATGTAAATTGCGCAATTGAATCAGCAGCCAAAAATGAAGTGGTATTTGTTATCTGTAAAAAACGCTGTTTCTTTAAATGAATACAACAGAACAGGCTTAGATCACTTGGATATTGAATGTATATGCTGTGCAGTGGACGCCACACTGGATTTAGGATCCAACACCCAAAAAAATCAGGAAATAGAACATTCAGAGAACAGTCTCTGAGGACAAGCTGAGACAACCACAAAAAAATCGCTGTGTAAAAATCAGTTCTTCAGAAAGCGCTATCACCCGCAGCAAGCACTTCCTATCAGGTACAGTGAGAGGAGAGTGAGCTCAGCGGCGCGCTCGGTCTTATATAGTGCGAGTGATGTCACAGAATCCGCTGGTCTTGATTGGCCTTCATCTTGACACATGTCATGCAGGCTATGACCTTCTTCCTCCCAGAGTGCTTTGCCCCATGGTAGCGCCATGTTGCTCGCAGCCATTTTATCATCAAAAAGCACACTTCGGTCACCCGAAGTACCCCAAACTTCGACTTGATTCCGAACCGAAGTTTTCCTGAAATTCTAAACGAATTCCACTTCGTTAGAATCAATTCGCCCATCTCTAATTGTAAGCCTTTGCTGATAGGGTCCTCTCTCAGTCTGTACCAGTTGTTAGTCATTTATTGTTGGTTTTGTACTGTGTGTTGACATATGTTATGTATTTGATCCCCTCGAATGTACAGCACCCTGGAATTAATGGCACAAAAATAATAATAATAATAATAATAATAATAATAATAATAATAATTTCAAAAGACAAATATATTTTAAAAAGTCTTAATTTACCGTTCCCTACATTTTGAAAGCTAATCTTTTTAGTGAGAAACTTCTCACTACATTGATTCATCTTACCTCAGTCCTGTTTTCTTGGTTTCATTTTGAATTCAGGAGCGTGTTTACAGGCTTCCACTAGGCTACAGTAGAAGCCAGGTCTGTAGTTATACAGCCAGTACTAGCAGCCTATCATGAGAGATTCAACAGGTCTGTAGCTATAGCGACATGAGGAGCTGATGCAGCCCATACAAGAGGGGATATCTCAGAATAGGTAGGACATGGTTAATGGATATATATTGCAAAGTGACTTGTTTTTGCAAGATTTTTAATATAAAAAGCAATCCTTGTAAGGAGACAACCCTTTTAACTCTTTGTCTGCACTAGTTTTGATCTATACAGTATATCTCCGACTGTGTTTCAGTATGTAATGGTCATTACGTGACATCTATACCATATAATAACCCATATTGCACAGGGATGAAGAGGTGTAATTTCCAAAATCCTTAATTTAGAAACTGGAGCTTGTAGGCACTGGATAAAGAGTGTTATATTTTATTGAATATAAATAAAAATGCACAATATGAACTTTGATGTGAACTTCATCAGGTCCACATAATTCCTGTATATGTGCACTTCATCCGTCATCACATCCATCCCATAGAATATAATGGTGACTGCAGATGCCAATATCTGCTCAGGTTTTCATCAACTGCTCTATTTCCACTATGGACCCGTTGAAATCACTGAGGCCCAGTTTATTAGACAACCTTATTTCAGACATTATGAGCGCCAGAAATAACATATGACTGTTTATTGTCGCCTACACCACTGTTTCACTGAAAATAAGAAAAAATAGCAAAAATAAAAAAACCAAAACAGTAAAATGTATTAAAAATAAACGTAAATTCATTGTGACGCCCTGGGCACGGGTCTGATCAGCCTATATAGTAAACATAGCCTGGATTTATGTAGCATTCAGTGCTCTGCTCCTGATATTCATGTCTTCGGTCTGGTAGTATTATTTGTTTAATAGACAAACCAATGTACTGTTTATACAACAAGAATAAAACCGGTTTAACAAGCTCTTAGCTCTACAGCTAAAATTATTGGACGTCTTCCAAAATTAAGCATTTTATGTGTAATAAAGTGTACTGAAATCCAAAACTGAAAACTTCAGCATTCTCCTGACTCCTTATGGTAGCGTGCCGGCTTTTCTACAAGACAAGCTGTTTGTGTTCTGGACACCTATCTTTTTGAGACAGGACGTAGCCGTCTGATTGCCGCCATTTTCAGCTTATTAGCCCTCATGGGTACATTTTTTTCCATCAGTCCTTCCTACCCCTTCTCTCAGGTCTTCCTGGCAGCTAATCAAAGAGAAAGAGAGAAACCTTTCATCCCTCCTACTGGGTATAGACATGCTTAAATAAATCTATGCTTTTAAAATGTGAAATATAATCAATTTACAGGGACAAAATGCCTCATAATGTCTTTATGACTTTCTAGTAGAAAGCTGTGTTATCATTGTATACACAGGACGTCGAAATAAAATTGATTAATTGCCCGAAAGAAACATTGATTAAAGAAAAACTTATCTGTTCAACCTTTCCTACCTTTCTCATTAGGTAGTAAAATGCTGGAACCCATTATTGGGCTTGGTCCTATTAATGTGTCGGAAACTGGGCCCTCTGATGAATTTTCTATTAATTGTAAGAGGGTCACCTATGGAACAAGACTAATGTGGTCAAACAAGTAACTTATTTTGCTACAACCTAAAGGTGTCACTGCAGAGTCTCATAGAGTTTATTTTCAACCCTTCCACCTTTATAATAAGCCGCAAACCCTTCACAAGGGCATGTCTACTACATGCAAGTGTGTAACTGCTCTAGAAGAAAGCTGCTCCAGACCCACTCTTCATACATACACACACTCACTCTCTCCCCCCTTCCCTTTCTCCTCCAACCTGGCTCTTCACACACACTCACCTCTCTCATCTTCCTCCACTCTTCACACACACTCTCACCCCCTCTCATCTATCCTCACTCTTCACACACACTCACCCCTCTCCTCTACCCGCACTCTTCGCATACACACACTTTCACACCTCTCCCCTCCTCCATCCCCACTCTTCATACACAGACCTCCAGGGCCGGCACGACGGGTAGGCAGAGGTAGGCGATCGCCTAGGGTGCCTACCTCAGCTTGTCCCTTAGGGGCGCAGTCAGGGGCCCCGAACCTCGCCGGGCGCCAGGCTGCTGCCATGGGCCTGAAGCGCCGGCCGCCTCTGTATGTGCGTCCGCTAGAGAGCGAGCGCTCCCTGCTCCACAGACAGTGTCGGAAAGCCTACGGGTCCGACAAAGTGGGCCCACCGGGTCCTCATAGTGCTGAGGACCCGCCGCGGCCCCGTGCGCCTCAGCTGGGCAGCGTCGCGATGAAGTGATGTCATCGCGACGCTGCCTCTCCTCAGACGCGCGGCCCGTCATAGGCTGTGCACCCGAGGAGCTGCTGATGGAGCGCGGGACTGAAGAGGACAGAAGAGGAGCGCGCGGTCGGAAAGCAGGTAAGGTGAGTAGTGATGTTGTTATTTTTACCTGCCTTAGTGCCCCTATATACCTGCCTGAGCCCCTATATACCTGCCTGAGCCCCTATAATGCCTGCCTGAGCCCCTATAATGCCTGCCTGAGCCCCTATAGCCCTGCCTGAGCCCCTATAATGCCTGCCTGAGCCCCTATAGCCCTGCCTGAGCCCCTATAATGCCTGCCTGAGCCCCTATAGCCCTGCCTGAGCCCCTTTTATGCCTGCCTGAGCCCATATAGCTCTGCCTGAGCCCCTATAATGCCTGCCTGAGCCCCTATAGCCATGCCGGAGCCCCTATATACCTGCTTGAGCCCCAATAATGTCTGCCTGAACCCCTATAGCCCTGCCTGAGCCCCTATAGCCCTGCCTGAGCCCCTATAATGCCTGCCTGAGCCCCTATAGCCCTGCCTGAGCCCCTATAATGCCAGCCTGAGGCCCTATAATGCCTGCCTGAGCCCCTATAATGCCTGCCTGAGCCCCTATATACCTGCCTGAGCCCCTATATACCTGCCTAAGCCCCTATATGCCTGCCTGAGCCCCTATCCCTATATACCTGCCTCAGCCCCTATATACCTGCCTGAGCCCCTATATACCTGCCTGAGCCCCTATATACCTGCCTGAGCCCCTATCTCTATATACCTGCCTGTGTGCCCCTATACACCTGCCTGAGCCCCTATAGCTATATACCTGCCTCAGTGCCTCTATATACCTGCCTGAGAGTGCCCTTATATCTATATACCTGCCTGAGAGTGCCCCTATATCTATATACCTGCCTGACTGAGGAGACATATATGTATACCTGCCTGACTGAGAGGGCATATCTATATACCTGCCTAACTGATGGGGACCTATATATACCTGTCTAATTGAGGGGACTTATATACCTATAATTAAGGAGATACTGGAAATGTGAGGATTCTAAGATATTTGTGTCCAAATCCTCAGGAACGAGTCGTGGCCGGGAGCAATCAGCATGAAGGTGTGAACCGGATGGAGAAGAAAAGGGAAAGTGAACGACGCGATCAGAAAAGACGTCTCGTGTGAGTCACTAAATGTAACTGCAGTGTAATCACATATTTCTGCAGAGCGTCTACATACAACTAGTATCTACCACTATCTGGTCACAGTATGGCGGTAATATATGTCTGTAGAGCCTCTGTACAGCTGATAGTCACATGTGGTGGTCGCGTTTGGTCAGGGTCTGGCAGGATTATTTGATCCTTAAGTAGTAATAGTTTTGGGTCTTGGTTTTGTAGGAGTGTTTTTTAGTCACAATCATTTGTCTGGTAGATTTGCTCCATGTATCGGTGGATTATTTAGTGACTGTTATTTAGGGGTATTACACTGTCATATGGAGGGGAGCGATTTTGAAAAAGCTAATTTGTCACGGCTGATTTTCATTGTGCAGTGACTGCTGAGGAGATGGATGGGATCTATTTGGAATGTGCAGAAAGTTAGTGACAGGACCTGGCTCAGAGGTTATAGGAATTAGTATGGGGGGGTGCAATTTTTTGGGGATTTAGGGGTGTGGGGAGGGGGGCGCCATTGGCTGTACTTGCCTAGGGCACCAAAATGTCTTGTGCCGGCCCTGCACACCTCTCTCCTCTACCCTCACTCTTCACACACACTCTCCCACCCTCTCCTCTATCCTCACTCTTCACACACACACTTATCTCCTCTACCCCTACTCTTCACACACTCACACACACACTCACCCCCTCTTCTCTACCCCTACTCTTCACACACACACACCTATCTCCTCTACCCCTACTCTTCACACACACACACACACACCCCCTCTTCTCTACCCCCAATCTTCACACACTCACCCCTCTCATCTACCCTCACTCTTTACACACACATTTCTCTCCTCTACCCCCACTCTTCACACACACACTCACCCCATTTCCTCTACCCTCACTCTTCACACATGGCATACTCCGGTGTATGGCACGAGGGTAATATGGTGGCTAACTTCCCCAGGGACCTGAGTACCCAAAAATTCTTCATTGTCCCTAGTCAAGACTCCATTAAATCGACGACCAATGCCAGAGTTCGGAAACAAAGGTTGTTGCATTTATTTTCAGCAATAACTAGTTGAGCCCTTGTCTCTGGATGCAACCAGGAATACAATAACTGTGATGCAGTAACAATGACTTGACTTGAGTATGATGTAATAGTGGCAGCTTTGATAATGATACAACAGTCTCTGAGTATGTGTCAAACTCTGGTAACTTGAGATGCTGGGAGTAGTATTACTTTAGAAAGATAACTGATTACAGACCTTATTCCTGAAGAGTGAATTCTTACACCAAGGGCACAGGCTTTGAGAAAAAAAGACCTGGTTTGAAGGACCTCTGATTCTTGAATACTCGGATTTGAGACAGACTGAAGCTACTTCCGCACGCGTTGACGCATGAGAAGTGCGTGGATCTCTGACTTGAAAGCCAGGAGAAGACTATGACCGCTGGTGGGAGACCCTCTATTCCCAGATGGTCGGACAGAAGGTTTTCTGACTGGACTTGCACCCTCCTGGGTAGCACTGGGATCCTGTGTGAGTCCCCTTTGGGGGAAGGAAAATTAAAAGGACAGTTTTTTGGGAGGCTAGGGGGCCCAGCAAATGGGTAGGTTACCAGGGGGCCCCACACACCCTTGACTTTCCCAGACCCCGCACAAACCCCCAGGAGGAGCAGGAAGGGCTAACAAAAATAACTCAGTAAAATGCCTAACGGTGGCCCCCCTGGCCACCGTTGGGGTTTGGGATGGGACAGAGGGGTCCCCAAAGGGCAAAAAGCTATTGCCCCCCCTTTTTAACACAGGTTAAACAAACCAATCACAATTTAAAAAATTAAAAAATAGGCAAATGGTTTTTAACAAGGAAAACCCCAAAAAGCAAGGGGGAAACCAAAAGAAACTTTAAACCCCAATTTTTATATTTCTTTTCCCCACTGGAAAAAAATTTTGACAAATACAGCAAAAAAGGGAAAAAAGAAAAAAACTTTTAGTTTCGGGGCACTACAATCTTCCCCTCGAGAAAAAAGGGGCCGTCCTCGGGGACTGTCCCAAAAAAACTTTACTTAGGCAAAAAGACATAAAAAAAACAACACTGGGGTTAAAAAAAATATAGTGCAAATAACCCCTGTTAAAAAACACTTTTGATAACTGGGAAATCCTTGGTACAAGAGAGTTCAACCGTGGGCAATTAAAAACCACGTCCATCACAACTCTGTGGCGGGGACTAGGGAAAAAAGGCAATGTCCTCTCATCCCCTAGCTGGGGAAAGTACTAAGGGGCTTTGGCCCGAACCAGGGGTTAGGGTTAAACTTAAAATGGGGAAAAGTTTTCTAAAAAACCAACAACAAAATAAGCAATCCCAAAAATACGCAATAAAAAATAAAGGGAAAAAAAAGTACAACAGGGGAATTTTTTATAGCATACAGTACAGCATTTCACCCTTAGCTACCGGTTTGGGGTTCCTTTGGTTAGCGCTCAGATCTTCTGAGGGTTTAGCCTTTTTCCCCCCAACTGCTTTTAAACGGAAAAGATTGAGGAAAATTTTTCCCCGGAGGCGGCGGGAAGTGAAGCAGCATTAGAGGGGTGCAAAATGGGAAAGGCTTTTTACTACTTTGTAGCCCCGCTGGGATGGAAACGGGTAACCAAAAGGGTCCCAAAGGGGGGGTTCTCTTGGCGGGGACACTGGGACCCGGGTGGTTTAAAACCTTTAAAAAGGGGGGGTAAAGGGCATGAAAGGGTTGGGTATCCTTTTTCTGGTACATAACCCTTTAAAAAAAAGTTACGGTGTACGTCTGAGGTCCATAAACCCGGGTTCTTGACCCCATAAAACATCAGATTCAGGGTAAGGTATAAAATCACGTTTAAGGTTCAAGGGTTTCCCCTAACATTCCCCAAATTTTCTGAGCGGTGATATTTTTTTGAGCCAAACCTTGGGCCTTTCCCCCTTCTAGTGGAGTGGCATTCCTCTTTGGTTGTATGACCTTCTTGTTTTTTCTGCGAGCTTCTTCCATCCTTCTTAAAACCCAATTTTTTCGGGGATCTTGGCCTCCTTTGGGTTTCTTGTACCCAATCTGAATTTGGGAAGGTTTTTATGGAGTCGGAACTTTTCCCCTAAACCGGGCTTGGGGGGAGTTGAAACCTTGACGTCCAACATCAAAAAATGGTGAATAACCAGTTTAACATTGGGGGTGGGTTTAAATTTTAGATCCAACCAACCCTCTAGCAACTGTGGCCATTTTAACTTCTTAGAGATAGAAGCTGTTTCCAACAGTTGATAAACACTTGGGTTTTTTCTCGCATAGGGCCCTTCCCTTGAAGGGTTTGGGATGCTGTTGGGCGAAGCTTTTTAAAAATTTAAGGGGGAAAAAAATTCCTTGGAAGAACTGGGATTAAATGCGGACCCCGGTCTGTTAATACGGGCACTGGGCACCATAGTGCTTCAAAAACTCCCGTAGAAAGATGATGAGCTTTAAAAAACGAGCATTTAAAGTCTCTGACAAAACAACAACTACCCACTTTGGGGAAATGGGCCGGCCATCGTTTAAAGGGGGAAGAATAACCAATCTTTTTGGGGCCCAAATTTTAAAATGGTCTAATGGGAACGGGAAGGGTTTTTTGGCCTTTGAGAAAGTTAAAAGGGGGGGTAAAGGGGCCTTGCTTCCTTTTTTCCCCCGGCCCCCCTTTGGGTATGTTTTCAGGGCCCGGGGACTCATTAACCATTCTCATTCGGTTCTCATGCCGATCCCCTAGAATCTCGGGGGATGGGTTCTTCGGTCTTGTAGGGCACCCCAAATGGCCCGGGCTGGTCATATAGGCGTCGGTAATATTTAGCACACTCTTGGGGTAAAGAACTGGTGGCCCTTTTCTCGCCTGGGAAAATGGATCCATAGAGTTTCTCCACGAAAGGCCTTTGTTAAGAAAGAGTATTTTCCTTTTTCTTTCCCGAACGCCCTAGTTTCCCCTTTAGGGTTAAAGGTTTCCTGAACCTCACCCCGGGTTTTTACCGTAAGAGGGGAAACCCGGAATTTTTTTCCCAAAACTCTGGACCATCTTGGGTAGTTTGGCCATTGGGGTAAGTCTTGAAAGGATCTGACCTTGAATTGAGGCCCTTAAACAGGGGTTTAGGCCAGTAAATTTTCTGCGTAGCGAATCCGGAAAAAAAGGGAGGGAATTTTTCCACTCTTCCCAGTCGTCATCCCCCTGGGGGGCTTTCCCCAAACCCTTTTGGAAAAGGCCCCGGGGTAACGGTCAGCGTTTTTCGTTTGTTCCCCTTTCCACTTCGAAATTTTATCTGAATTTTAAAACGGCCAGTCCCGGATCCCCAAAGTTGCCCCTAAAAAGGCCCAAGCCGTTTGGGGGTAGAGGGGTTGCTAGCGGGTTTTTTTTCCGTTTAACCCGGGAACGGGTTTTGCCGTTGGGGAACCAAAAACCCTTTTCATTTACGGGCCCCCCCAATTTCTGAAATTCAACCCCTGAACGGTAAGTTTGGGCAATTTATTTTTTCCCCCCCTCAGGCCTCGGCTGGGATAGGCAAAAAACCCCCTTTTTCGGTTTTCCCCTTTAACTTGCGCAGGACTTTCTCCTAGGCCCCAAAAAACTTTCATCCATGTAAGAATAAAATGGATTTTTTATAAACAGGGAAGGCCCCAAAATTTGGGGGCGAAGTCAGCAAAAAGGGGGGCCTGTTTAAGAGGGGCCCCTCCGGGTTGGGCCAATCCCACAAAGAAATTTTTGGTAAAAGGGGGGCCCCTACTTTTGCAAAAGGGGTGGATGAATCGGCGGTAAAAGCCCCAAACCAAAAGGGAAAATTTCCCTTTCCTTCCTTAACTGGGGAAAAATTAGGAAATCCCCCAATTTTTTTTTTTCCCCCCCCCCTGGGGGAAATTTCCCCCCCCGTTATCCCGGCAGTAATTTCCCTTTACCCCCTCACCCACATGCCCCAAAATTTTAAAACCCGTTCCCCCCCCTTTTTATGTGGCACTTTTAAGGTTTTTCCTTTTTGTCCCCCTGGTTTTTATCAAAACCTTTAAAACAAATTCGCCCAAAAACCCTTTTAATTTTTGTTTTTTCAGAAAGGAATAGACATTCCCCCCATCGTCCGCAATAGGCGGAAAACCCCTTTTGGGGGAAAAAAAACCCCTTTAAACCAGGCCCCTCTTCCAATTAAACCCCATGGAAGGGACCCCGGGGGGGTTAAACAACCCAATTCCCCTCTTTTTTAACCGTTTGTTTCCCCCCCGGTTTGAAAAAAATTTTTCACTCTGTCCCAAGGGGCCTTGACTTTTCCCAATTCCCCCCTTTTTGGGGCATTTATCGAGAAAATAGGCAAAAGGGTTTTCCCCGGCATTAAAAAACCCCGAAAAAAGGGGGGTGGGAAGGGCCCCTCTTTTTTGTGTTTTGCCCCTTTAAATTTCCCCTGTAATAAAAGCAAAAGCATTTTCCCATCCTTCTTTTTCAAAAAGGCCCCTTTAGGGGGGGTCCCATGGAAAATTCCCCCTTTTTTTTGTCACCCCTTTTGTCCTTCATTTTTCCAAAAAATTTTTTTTCTTCAAACCCCTGCTGATTAAACGGCAGGGGGGGAAAGGCCCCGGTTTTTCTTCCCTTTTTTGATTGGAAATTAAAACCCCATGTTATCTTGTTCTGAAGAGGTTTTGGGGGGGCAAAAATCCCCGAGAAAATTTACGGAAAAGCTTCCAAAGGTTTTTCTCTTTTCAAATTTTTTTAAATCCATTTACTTTCCCCGACGGGGGGAAAAAGAATCCCAAAGCTTGGGTTTCCCCCCCCACCAAGATATGAATTTTCGTGTCTTTTCCCCAACTCCCAATAAACTTTTTGGGAACATAGTCCCCTTTTACCCACAACCCCCCCCCAAAATTTTGAAGCCCTGTGGAAAAATTCCCCCCACATAAAACTGTGTAATCCTGGGGGGTCACTGGGTTTAAACCCCTGTACGGGAAACCCTAAACCCTTCGAAAAACGGTTCCCAAAGCCCCTACTTTTTTTTACAAAAAGGGTCGGCCCTCAATTTCCCAAAAGGATTTAACACAAACTTTAACTATCCCCCCATTGTCTACCCCGGCAAACCGGAACCGTAAGGTTTTTCCCCCTGTTGGCTTTAAAACAACTGAAAAGGGGTCTCAATTTCGGGAAAATGAAAATCCCCCTCCCCGAAAACCCTTTAAAAAATCTCCGTTTTTCCCCCGGGGCCCTTTGAAAAAGGGCCCCTTCCAGGAAAAAGTTTGCCTATTGTTTGGGAAAAAAGGAAAGGGAAAAAAGGGGGTAAAAATTTCATGACCAAGATTTTTCAAAAACCCAAAACCCCCAGTGTGCTATTCCCCCCCTGAAAACCCTTAACCCCTCACAACCCCGTCTAAACAAATTAAATTTACCCCAAACTCAGTTAAAGGGCCCCCCGAGCCATTTGTTTTTATGGGGGGTGGGCCCTTTAAACCCCCAACCCCCCAAAAAAAATTTCCAAAATTTTAATTTTTCCCCACCACAAACACCCTCGGAAACCCCCCCGGTTTTTTCCCGAAAAAAGGTTTTGGTGGCACGGGATAACTTAGGGGCCCGTATCCCCCAAGGCTTCAGGGTACCTTTTCTATTTTTCCCTTTTGGGTTTTCAAAAAAAACCTAACAGGCGTAGGAAAACCCAGGGAAACCCCCAATTTTGGGGTTCCTCCCGGGGGCCGTTGGGGGGTTTTACCCTTTCCCGATTTACGGCCCTTTGGGCTCAGGGGTAGCCCTTTAACTGGGAACATCGAAAACTGGGTGGGCCAACGTTCTACAGTAGCTAACCTTTAAAGGGCTTTCCCCCTTTAAGCAAATCTTTGAGGGGGGGGCCTACAGGGGTTTGGGCCGGGCCCTTTACCAGGGGTCTTTGGGGTAAAAGTTCTGCTTACCCGATGACTCAAATGAGGATGGCGTAGAGTGCCCCTTTTTAAAAAACTTTTAGAAATTTTGGCAATGGGGTCCCCAAAAACTTTTGGGGAAGGGGGTCAGGGGTTTAAGTAGTTTGGGACAGGTGTTGGTCTGGGCGCTTTGGGCAGCAGTACGGAAGAGGCGTGATGGTGCAATAAATAGGATTCCACCACCCCTGGGCTGGGGGAAAAAGAAGAAGGGAAATTTTCTTTTGGGACAAAAGAGGGCCCTTCCCCGTTTCCCGCAAAAACCAGGGCTTTGAAATCAAAAATGGCTACTGGGAATTTTGGGGGCGGATAACAAAGCGAATTTTTACTTTTTGCCCTTTTAGGGGTCCACTCCCTTTAAGAAGCCCATCAGTAAAATTTTTCCCTTTTACGCTGAAAAGGGTCAATAGGTCAACCTTTTTGTAGGCCCCCCTGTATGCGGGGTTGAAGTGGGAAAAACAAATTCCCCCGGGCTCTCACCTGCTTTTTTTCGTCTGTTGAGAACAAAAACGGGGGTTTCCCCCTTTGGGGACCCGACCCCCCAAAAATTCCTTTTCCCCCAGGCGATCAAGGATTTGGGTTTTACATTGGGTTTTTTTAAATAGCTGGCCATGAACGAACTTTCCCCTTTCAGGAAACCCTTTGATTGGCCCAAGATAGCTTTTCCCCGCTTACAAAAGCCCAGGGCAAGTTTGGAGCGGCTGGTTTAAACTTCTCCCCGGGGAAATCAGCCCGTGTTGTGTTTTCTCCCCCTATGGCTTTTGGGGGACTAGGGAAATTCCCCCAATTTAAAGAATGGTACTTCCCCCAAAAGGGAACTTTTAGGTGGGGGAACGTTTTTCAATAGCAAAATTTGGGGGGTGCCCAAATTTCAGATGAAGAGAAGGAAATACTTTGGGGCCAGCAGAAAACCAAGGGGACTTTCCCGGGAACTTGTAATTTAAAATTTGGAAAAGTTAAATGTCCTCCCAAGAAGAGAAAAAAAAAAAAAAGGTCCCCGTAAATTTAAAAAAAAAAAATTTTTCTTTCACTATAGCCTGCTAGGCAGGTACCCCGGAAATTTTTAAATGCAAAAAGCTTTAAAAACACCCGTTCGTGAAGCCACTTTTTTTTCCTTCCTTGGCCTACTCGAAACCCCGGGGGTTTCCCCCCTTTTAAATGGTGTTTTCACGGGGAACCGGGGGTATTGGGCACGAGGGGGAATATGGTGGGGTAACTTCCCCCGGGACCCCGAGTACCCCCAAAAAATTCCCCCATGTCCCCAGTCAAGACACCAAAAAAACCCTAGAAAGACCCCAAAGCCCCGGTTTTGGAAACCAAAGGTATTTGCATTTTTTTCAGAAAAAACTAGTTGAGCCCTTTTTCCCTGGAATTTCAAACCCGGGAAAAAAATAACTGTTAAGCATTTAAAAATGACTTGACTTTGTTTTGATGTAATAGCGGCAGCTTTTATTTAAAGATACAACATTCCCCCTGAGTAAGGGGGTCAGACCTGGTAACTTTTAGATCTGGGGGGTATTTACTTTAAAAGAAAAACTGATTTCCGACCTTAAATTCCGGGAAAAGGGATACTTACAACCAAAAAACACAACTTTGAAAAAAAGACCCCCGGGTTTTAAGGACCCCTGAATTTTTGAATCCCCGGATTTTAGACGGGCCGAAGCTATTCCGCCCCGCGTTTTACGCAGAGAAGTGCTGGATCCCCTTTACGAAACCAAGAGAAGACTAAAGACCGCGGGGGAGACCCTCAATTTTCCCCGACGGGGCGGACAGAAGGTTTTCCCGACTTTACTTTCAACCCTTTCCCGAGTACACTGGAGATCCTTGGGGGAGTCCCCTTTGGGGGGAAAAAGAAATTAAGGACAAGGGTTTTAGGTAGGCTAGGGGGGCCCAGCAAATGGCTGAGTGAGCCAGGGGGCAACACACACCTTGACTTGCCGGGGACCCGCACACCTCCCCGGGGGAAAGGGGGCAAGACTCCCCAACTAACCCTAAAATGCCAAAATGCCTCTTTGGGCCCGCCGTTGGGTTGGCATGGATAAAAGGGGGCACATGTCAGAGAAACTATTGCATCAATTTTTAAAAAACAGGTTTTTCCCAATCAACAGATATAAAGTGTTATAAAAGGGAAATGTTATAACAAAGGGTTCCCAAAAACAGAGGGCGGGGCCAAAATTTCTTTAGACTGCAATATTTTTGAAATTTTTTTTCTGCACTGAAACATTGTGACAGAAAACAGCAAAATAAAGGGGAAAAAAGAAATCTTCAGTACTGGGGGGCTACAAAACACACCACAAACCCCCCCCACCCCACCCCCTTCAAAAACCCACTCCCCTCTTCCCTTCACCTTCTTCCCTTTTCCCCACCTTCACACAAAACCCACCTCTCCCCTAACCCCACCATCCCTTTAAAACCCCCACATTTTTCCCTCAACCCCCCCCTCCCTTTACACACCAACCCCTTTTCCTCAAACCCCCAAATCTTCACACACACACTCACCCCATTTCCTCTCCCCCCACTCTTTCCCCACCCCCTCAACCCCCCTTTCCCACCCCCCCCCCTTTTTACACACACTCCCTCACCCCTTCCCCCTTTTTCCCATCCGCTTTTCACACACTTTTACCCCTCCCTCTCCCCCCCGTCCCCCCCCTCCCCCCCCTCCATCCCCCCCTTTACCACACCCCGCACCTCTTTTTTCCTCTATCCTCCCCCTTTTTCACACACACGCACACACACTCTCACCCCCTCTCCTCTACCCCCACTCTTCACACAAACACTCTCACCCCCTCTCATCTATCCTCACTCTTCACACACACTTTCACCCCTCTCCCTATTCCATCCTGGCTCTTCACACACACACACACAGACACACACACACACACTTTCACCCCTCTCCCTAATCCATCCTGACTCTTCACACACACACACACCACACACCCACCCTTTTCACCCACTCTTCCCATTCCACCACACTTCACACACACACACACTCCCCCCCCCCACACTCACACACACACACACACACACACACTTTCACCCCCTCTCATCTATCCTCACTCTTCACACTCTAACACACACTCACCACCTCTCTTCCACCCCAACTTTTCACAAATAGGGTATGTTCACACGGCATAATTGTGGCGCATTTATACGCAGTGAAATGCGCACCGAAATTACGGTAATTCATAGCTCTCATTGAGAACTATGAATTATGTCTCGTCTCCCCACGTGTACAATCCGATCGTTTCGTACGCCCAGGGAGAGAAGTGACATATCGCTTCTTTGCGGTACTTACTTGTCACTGACAATGCATGTGAATGGGGCCAGCTTTAAAGTGTCACATAAATTTCACCACCCTTGCTGAGCACAGCTCAAGCTAGTGACAGACATGCTGTTTCCACCACTGCGTCCCCTTTTTCTGTAAGATGCAGCAGTTTCGGGGCTTTTAATGCTCAAATCTGGTAGTTTGCAGCCTGTTCTGCTGGAGATAAATCCGCTAACTTTATGAGCAGGTGTTAGCCCCATCGACCCACCCAAAATAGCCCCGCCCACTCATCCCAGCTAGCCCCGCCTACTCACCTCACAGCTAGTCTCACCCACTCATTTCTGATTCAACCTATTACTTTGAATATGTAGAAACCTATGAATAACCAGCAGGTGGGCGAGGCTAGCTGTGGGTATGCAGGGCGACACATTGCTGGAAACAGCACATCTGACACTACCATGCGCTGTCCTCAGCAAGGGGGTTGCATAACCTGTGTTTTTAGTTCCAGTCTAACTTCTGACAATAGAATAACTGTAGCTTTAAAAAAGGTTGTCAGTGGTGTTGCTCAAATCTGTCCCTGTTCTTTTTGACACTGGCTCATAGTTACAACATTTGTAAGATGGAAAAAAGACAGACATCCAACATACAGGGCCACATGAATAATAACTGTATAGGTCTAAAATTCATTTTGTTGGCCATAGCAGCCAATCACAGCACCCATTTCATTTCATTGCTCTGGAAAAATGAGAGGGGCGCTCTGATTGGCTGCTATGGGCAACAAGGTGAATTTTAGACCTAGACAGTTTTCATGCATGTGGCCCATAGTGTTGAATCAGAGAAAGGCAAAAACTCCATTAGGGGAGGCCAATTTTCCTAATTTTAGGGGAAAAAAACTGGTAATCAGATTAGGGTACCCTAGCATGCAATCAGAAGTGATATTAGACGAGAAGTGACATCAGAGTGTGAGCACTGCAGGAACAGAAGCAACACTGACCAGTAAGTCAAGCCATGCAGACCAGTTAAAAATCCCTAAACCAAATTAAGTGTCAGGGTTACGGTATATTTTTTGACAATTTTCCATAAAACTTGGTTGGAGTCGGCACTTGGGTATCGGTTGAAATTTACTTTGACCTAAATCTGAAGCATAACACTAGTGTTCACTTGCCATATATATGTCCAACTGTTCAATGTTTCAGTACGTTTTGCACAACTTGCTGATCTCTAACAAGGGGCTGAATGGCAAAATTCATAACAGGTGTTTGATCCCTGAATCACCCAATAAATTTAAGGGATCAATTTGTATTGGGACAAACACTTCTCCTCATCATACCATTCACATTTTGACATCATGAGACCTTACAATTGATCAACAGTACCAAGGCATTGTGAGGCTTCAAGCAAGATGCTGTGAGACGGAAGTGGCCACTGAGCTTAGAGTGTCACAGAGTGTCATCAGCAGGTTGTCACAGAGATAAAGAGAGGCTGGAAGAGCCACAAAAAGACAAAGAGGTGGATGTCCTTTGGCTACATCACACACTGATGACTGCTTCATTGTAAACAATACCCAGTGGAACCGGATGATGAATGCCACATAACTCCAGGCATGTTTAAGGCAGGTGAGAGACACCCAAGCGTCAAGTCAGACCATTCATAACTGTTTACATCAATGTGATCTGTGTGCTAGATGACCTGACCGCATCATCAGGCACAGGCATCATCATCTTGCATGGGCCAGGGAGCATCTACGCTAGACGAGGAACTAATATACCACAGTTCTGTTCAGTAATGAAAGTTGAATCACTCTGAGCAGAAATGATGGCCGCCAAAGATGCTGGAGACATTAAGAAGAGCGCTATGCATCAGCCACTGTTGTCACCAGAGGAGCCTTTGGTGGTGGTGGTGTTACAATGTGGGCAGGTGTGTCTAGTCCAGGCATCCTCAAACTGTGGCCCTCCAGCTGTTGGGAAACTACAACTCCCATCATGCATTTATATAATCTATAACAGTGGGAATGATGGGAGTTGTAGTTTTCCAACAGCTGGAGGGCCGCAGTTTGAGGATGCCTGGTCTAGTCAATATAAAAGTGCCCTACACTTTGTAAATGATACAGTGACGGCCTCTACTACTTGAATAACATCAATAATCCACTCATTTTGCCTCTGCATGAACAACACAGGGCTAATTTCGTCTTGATGGATGACAATGCTCCAGCTCATTGAGTTCGCATCATTATGGAATGGTTGTTGGAGACTGGGATACCTCAAATAGAGTGGCCTACGCTTTCTCCAGCCCTGAACCCCTGAGAAAACCTGTAGGATCAGCTGAGTCACTGTGTAGTAGCTCATAACTCTTTACCCCTGAACCTCAATGACCTGAGGGGCGTCCTACAGGAAGAGTGGGATGCCATGCCTCAGCAGTCAATAACTCGACTTATGAACAGCATGAGGTGTCATTTTCAAGCTGTAAGTGATGCTCAAGGCCACTTGACATGGTATGGAGACATTGACATTTCTGATTGTATATACCCTACACTATTGTTTTGTTTCATGAAATTGTTTGAGATGAGAAAATCAACATTAAATTCTATGACTTAAATTGTCTACTGTCAGGATAAAATATCACTGTAGTATGACATTTTTATATTTTACATACATTTTGCCAAAAGTCAAACATTCCTAACTTTTTGTAAGTAGTGTATACTATAGTGCAAACAAAGTAACCAGCTTCCAAACAAGAACGAGGGCAGCTCAGCCAGATGAAAAATCTATTTTCTTCTTTAAAATATAATTCTTTTATTCAAATCTTTTTTTAAAATATCATGTATCAAGAACAATGCACATGAGGAGTAACATACTTAGAAAAAACGCATTACGACAGCTTACATGGACCAGTCAGGCCGATGCGTTTCGGGAGATGTGATTCCCTTACTCATGGCTCAAACAACTGGTTTGAAAAGTGCACCAGATACTCCCTATATATAGGGTGCACCCGGGTCACAAGGTCCAGGGCATTACATATGCACACTAGTTAAAAACACAAATATAAAAACAAAACTGTATAACAATGCAAAATACATAATTAAGTATTAACACCTGTTGGAAAAACAGACCTAATAGTAGTATGAAATATCCTGTTTAGTGTTCAACCCCAATGGAAACCTAGTGGACAAATGAAATATCTACCAGGCTTCCCGGGAGAACAACTTTTTCTGAAGATCTCCGCCACGAATAGAGCATGTAACTTTTTCAATACCTATCACTGTTAATGCCGACACATCTCCACCATTCATTATACACAGTCCCATACCTTCCCACTATATTTGGTCAGAGAAGAACACCTACGGTTCATTAAATTGTATACATTCTTTTTTATATTCATACACTTTGATCCTTTTAACTTACAAAATAGACATTTTTATGATCCAAATTGCAACAAATTATTGAATGATATATAAAATGTATGTCATTAAGAAACAAGATGATTTACGGGGGGGGGGGCAATATAGTAAGTTTATAGCAGATGTATCTATCAAGTCAAAAAGAGGGACATCTAAGGAGTAAAGACGGACAGAGGGATTTGGATCAACAATAGGGACTGTCCCAACAAAAGAAAGACACTTAGGCGATATACATTCCCACTATGCAAAGTTCTTCAACACTATTTTCATATAATACCACTGTGGCGGCTCCGCCATGATACACATATAGATACCTTCTTGCAGGTAAATACTGTGTATTAATATACCAATTATGCAATTACAGTGCAGGAAAATCAGAGGAGATAACCAAGGAGAGATAAATTGAAGGATGTGGAGGAAAAAGACGGTATGTGCCTACAGACTCCGATATTTGGAGGACAGCAATGTTTAAAGGGGTTTTGCCACAATCTCATTTCAAACCTCCTGCATCCAGCTCTTCAGCTCTGTGTGCTCAGAAGGAGGCGTGTGTGATTTGTTTGAATTGCACTTCATGTGACCCAGCAGGATGACATTACCATTCCTTTCCTCACCCTAGTGAAAAAAAATGCTATTGATCCAGCGATCCAAATGGACAATGATCCAATATAGATAAAAAAAATGATGAGCTTTATTCTGAATCCATTAAAAACAGAATGGTGGTACACAGACACAGGCGAAGGATAACATGGAGCCAACGCGTTTCGGGGCGAACCCCTTCCTCATGGCATGGTGGCTCCATGTTATCCTTCGCCTGTGTCTGTGCAACACCATTCTGTTTTTAATGGATTCAGAATAAAGCTCATCATTTTTTTTTTATCTATATTGGATCATTGTCCATTTGGATCGCTGGATCAATAGCATTTTTTTTCACTGGCGTTTGCTCCTGGCACCGGAAGGATCCGTGCGATCCAGCACGTGGAGTGGTGAGCCGGCTTTAATGTGTGTTTTGCTTCTTTCCTCACCCTAGTCAAAGAAAGTTCTGTTTAGGTATAGAGCTGTAAGTAGCTAAGCTGTAGCTCAGAGGTAACATTTGTGCTTTACAGCACAAGGGTCCTTGGTCCACTGCAGGAACTTAACCTGTGGATTTTTTTTTTCTTTTTATCAATGCACAAACCTGATTGAGGTTTCTTTTTTTTATTTGCACTGTTTGACTTATTATTAACTAGTCCAAAGGACAGGAGTAGAATAAAAAGCACCCGGGTTTGAACACTCATAGCTGTTTTGAGAGGAGAGGTGATGCCTGAGCATGTGCGACCAGGATTGAGGAGCACACAGCCCTGGTCGTATCCCCTGGAGATGAGCTGTAAACAATGGATCACTAAAGGAGCAGCTAAAACAAAAACGGTGCAGAATTTTTGTTGATGATGAAAGGTGAAAATGTTTATTATTTAATTTTCAAACTTCCCACGTCAATTTTACTTCATGGCAAAACCCCTTTAAATGGATTGTCCGCATCCTGTAAAAATCACCGCAATAACTCTTGAGGCCCCAGTAAAGAAAAAAAAACTTATAGTCCCCTTCCTCCAGTCCCTGTTTCCAGTCCGGGTTCTCTCTAGTCTTCTGTTAACATTTCGTCATTTCCTAACGGGGACATCACCGCTGCGGCTGCTGATTGGCTGTAGCGGTCACATGCCTCTGAATTACATCACCATTCGGAAGTGATCAGCTCTGGTGATGTAAGGAGAGGCACATGACCTCTTCAGCTAATTATCGGCTGCAGAGGTTACACCAGTGTTCAGAAATGTGGGTATAAGATTTTTATTTCTACATGGGGCCCCAAGAGTTGTTGCTCTGATTTTTATAGGAAGTGGACAATTCCCCGAAATAAAACAAAAAATCTGATTACTCCCGATAAGCAATGGGGCATCTCAGTGGGGGGCAAGAGAGCAATGGTTATTTCTGATATATGTTGCCTCTATAATGAGATTTCCTGGTGCAGATGCTTCCCCCTCAGTATTCCAGGACATCAGTAACTGCAGCCCTTTCTCTGAGCCGATTTCATAATGTACATTTACATTAAACTGCTGAATTATACTGTGTAAGTAAAAAGCACGATGCAGATAAGGAACTGAGTGGCCGGCTGTCAGTGGACACCAATAGTCTTGTGTAAAAAGGTTTCCAAAAGTCCTGTGTCAGCTGCCTGCTATGTATAATCTAGACTGCTTTTTTCAGCTGCAGAGCTCATATTAGACAAAAAAAGGCATGGTATAGCCTGGTTTAAATCTTAAACAAGTGTAATTATGCATCAGGGAGCCAAGGCTTTTATTAATATTTATAAGAGTGTTATGGAGAGAAGGTACTATCATTTTTATACACTGACTATGTAAAATCAATATTAACACAGACAGTGTCGCTATGTAGAGCTCTATGGACGTTTAAGTTTCAAAAGGAAGCAAAGGAATTGAATTGCAAAACTAAATTGCAGCTGGAGATTGCTGCTCTCCAGTAATGGTCCACAACCAGGTCGAGATCAAGGATGGTGGAAGCCAAAAAACAATGATTGGGCATCCCCTCCCTAGTAGACAGGTTAAATAATGCTTGGTTATGACTCTATTCATACTTAAAGTGAACTAGTCAGGTGGTTTATGCTGCCCTATCTGAGAGCAGGATATGACAGAGGGAGAGAAGCTGAGCTCTGTGATATATAGGGTTATATAATAGAGGAGAGAAGCTGAGCTCTAAATATATATATATATGGTTATATGATAGAGGAGAGAAGCTGAGCTCTGTGATATTTAGGGTTATATGATAGAGGAGAGAAGCTGAGCTCTGTGATATATAGGGTTACATGATAGAGGGAGAGAAGCTGAGCTCTGTTGATATATAGGGTTATATGATAGAGGGAGAGCTGAGCTCTGTATGAGGGTTATATGATATCAGAGAGAAGCTGAGCTCTGTGATATATGGGGTTTATATGATAGAGGAGAGAAGCTGAGCTCTGTTTATAGGTTATGGATAGAGGAAGAGAAGTTGAGCTCTGGCAAATATAGGGTTATATGATAGAGGGAGAGAAGCTGAGCTCTGTGATATATAGGGTTATATAATAGAGGAGAGAAGCTGAGCTCTGTGATATATAGGGTTATATTATAGAGGAGAGAAGCTGAGCTCTGTGATATATAGGGTTATATGATAGAGGGAGAAAAGCTGAGCTCTGTAAAATATAGGGTTATGTGATAGAGAAGAGCTGAGCTCTGTAATATAAATGGTAATATGAAATAGATAGAGAAGCTGAGCTCTGTAAAATATAGCGTTATATGATAGAGAAAGGAGTTGGGCTCTTTGATATATAGTATTTCTGTGTAACATACTGTACAGAGTAAATCATGATAGGATTCCTTGAAAGACAGTGTAAGTCCTAATTACTGCACCCCCATACAGTGATTGACAACTTCATAGAGAAAGCTCGCTGTCTAATGTCAGGCAACCCCTTGTAATGGCTGGGATTCCTGGTCCAACAGTTCTGATCCCGGCCTTTTAACTCATTGATTGCTGCAGTCAAAAGTGACTGCAGCATGATTTAAGGAACTGCCCTCTTCCATCTGGTTACCAGGTTTCCCAGTGATATGCCTGATCACTTTTTTAGGATTTAAAATGGTATATTAAAATTTTAAAAAAAACTTACACTCACCTCTGCTCTCCCCCAGGACCCAAGGCAACTGCTGTTCTCCCTATACCGTGGTCTTCTGTTTACTTCATGTTGTCTCCGGTCAAACAGGACATCAAAGCTGCATCCAGTGATTGGCTGCAGAGGTCAAGTGCCATGACCTGTCAATGCCGTTTGGAAGTGAATGCTCAAATTGGGGCCCAAAAGGAATGGAAACATAAACCCCTGGGGGAGGGGAAAAGGTTTTTGCGCAACAATGGATCTGATGAAGGGGGGTTTTTTTTTATTTATTTATTTATTTTTAAGGCCTCAAAAGGGGGGGGGGGGGGGGGGGGGGGGGGGGGGGGGGCAAAACTTTTCAAAAAAAAAAAATTAAATAACCCTTTTTTTGGGAAAAAAAAGAAAAATAAATAAAATAAAAAAATTTTTCCGAAAAGTACAAGGGGAAACAAGGGGGAACCATAAAAAAAGGGGAATAAAATGGCTAAAAAAAATTTTTATTAACAGCTGTGAATTTTCACAAAAAAAAATTTTAAATTTTTCAATAAAAAACAGAAACAAGCCAAAAAAAAATTTCTGTCAAAAATAGAAATAAAAAAAAAAAAAAAATTTACCAAAAAAAATTTTAAACAAGGTGTTTAAAATGTTTGAATTAACCGGAATTGTTTACATTTGGGGGAAAAAATTTTTTTAAAAAAATTTTTTTTAAACCCCAAAAGTATAAAAAAAAATGGAGAGCAAAATATGAATAAATGATAGCTTGTTAGTGGAGAACTGAGATCTAACAAAAAAATTTTGTCAATAAATTTGGGAAACGTTTCACGACAAACCCCGCCTTTTTTTTTTTTTTGCAAATAGCAATAAGATTAAAGAATTTATTTCCCAAAAGGAAAGAGAAATTTCAGTATGGAAATGAAATTTAAAAGAAAAGGGGATTTTAATTTTGGAGGGAGGGTTTTTTGAAATCTTTTAATTTATGTTTAAATTTACCCAGCAATAAGAAATTAATTAAGCTAAGTTATAGTGAAGGGGGTTAAATTTGCTGCAGCCCAAAAATTTTCCCAGTAATTTTTAAAATCTTGGTTATAAAAATTTAATAGTTGTTTTTGTGCAATGCTGTTTGCCTTTGTTTGCATTAATACGGGCCCCTCAAAAAAATTAAAAGTTTTTTCCTGTCTCCCTATTCTTTTTTTTTTAAGACCTTTCATGTACAATACCGGGTTTATGGAAAACAAACGTAAGTATTTTTAAAAGGAAACCCCTGGCTTTTCTTATCACTACTCTGGATAAAACTTGAAAACCTGCTCGTCCATTATTTAAATAGTAAAAATTGTTTAGATCAGGGGGGATTCTGACTCACTGGGCTGTTTTTGTAATATACTTACAAGGATGGATTCAATCCAAATTTGGGTACCAAACATGGGTATCAGGTTTTTCAGGTTTGGAAAACCTAAAAAAAAATACCCAAAACAGATACCATAAGGGAAACCCAAATAGGAAACAAAACCCAAAAAGTGACTGGGTTTGTCTATATCCAGCCCCTTGTAAAAAATTCGGGGGAAATACACCCAGAAATTTTGAGAAAACCCAGTTCTAAAAAATTACTGGGTTTTTGTCCATATGGATCCTTTTGGGGAAATTTTTTTTTCCCCCACCCCTTAGACATTTTCCAAATTTTTTCCAAAAACCCACCCAAACAAAAACATTGGGGGCGACATTTCCCAAAAACCCAACCCCCAAATTTTTGGGTTCTAAAGTTGGGCCAAAACCACTTTTTCCCCGCCATATTCCTTTTTGTAAAGGGAAAACTGTCCGAAAAACCCAAAACAAAGGCGCATTTAAAAACCCGGGGAAACAACATTTTAAACAAATATAAAAAATTGGGGCACCGGGGTTGTCCCCCCTGCCCCGGAATTTGGGGCCTATTGAGGTCCCCTTTTAACATATGTTCCCCCCGCCCCAGTGGGGCCCAATAAGCCCGATAAAACCGCCTACCATAAACTCCCAAATTTAAAAATTTTTCCAGCCCCAAATCCCGGGGGAAAAAAATAAAAAAGTAATTTTTAATTTGCAAAACATTTTTTAAAAAAGCATGAAAAAGGGATACAACAGGATCCCGTGATCCCTGTGATTAAAAGGGCAAACGGGGTTTGGGAAAAAACATTTTCCAAAATCAATGCGAAACTTTTTTTTTAACCCAATCCCCCCTTTTTGATACGATCCCCCCTTTTTTTGATACGTTCCCCCCCTTTTTTGATACAGCCCCCCCCTTTTTTATTAAAGGAAATGCCCCCTTTTTTTTGACACGATGTGCCATTTTAAAGCACATTAAGTAATCTAAGCAAAGAAATCGGGATCCCCAAATTTTTTTAGGAAGTTTTTCGGTTTTTCCCCAACGCATTTTTACCAGTTTTAAAAATTGCCCTAAAACCGCATAGAAAACCCATTTTTCCCGACATTTCGCCCAAAAAGATATGTATGGGGGGGGGAAGAAAGCATTTCCCCAAAACTTCTCTGTCACAATTTAAAAGGGGGTTTTTCTCATAAATGCGTTTAAACAGAGTCACGGGCAACTTTATATTTAAAAAAGCCTGGCCAGGTTCTGGATGGTTTCAAAAGTAGTGATTAGTAATATTTAGCTCCTCTAAATTAGCAGAGAAATTACAGAGTCATAATTTGCGGGTAGTTTTTATATGTGTAAACAAGCTAAAAGTCTGAAAGGGGAGGGAAAACAATTGCTTACCTGAAAAACAAGAAAAATTTCTTGGTAGAGATAAAGACTCTACTCATTCTGACCATGGGGGCCCTTTCCCTCCTTCCCTCCAGGGCCTATTTTGGAAAATTACGCCCGGGAGCAATTAAAAAATTAAAACCCCACCCCCCCTTTTTCAATCTGTCTTTGTTTCCCCAGCTGAAAAATTTTAAAAGATTCCTGACTTTTAAAAATCAACATTGGGATTGCCAGGGTGAAAGGCAAGAGGTAAGATAACGTTAAATGTCCCTTTTGGCCTTTTTTTTCCGGCTGAAAAAAATGTTTCCCCCCAAATGAAAAGGGCCTGAGGAGAGCCAGTGAGGCGTATAAGCCTAAGAAAGAGGTAAGTGGCAAAACGTATTTATCCCGTATCACAAATACTGTAGAAAAAAATATGCCCAACAAACCCAAAAATTTTAAATTTTTGATCCCTTTTTCATCCCCCCCCCAAAAATATGCATAAAAATGTGTTGAAAAGTTGCACATACCCCAAAAAGACACCAATAAAATCTTCACCTCAGCCCACAAAAAAACAGCCTTCACCCATCTGTAGTTGGAAAACTGAAAAAGTTATTGGTCACAAGAAATGGCACTGCAATGAAAAGTACAAGCACATAATGAAAGGTCTAAAAATGTGATAACCCCCGGGAAATTTGAGTGGGCCTGCAAAAACAGCTACATGGGCTTTTAAAACTGAACAGTGAACTCCATAAAAAAGAACTCCCCCCCCCCCAAAAAAAAAAAAAATTTGCGTAATTTTTGGTTTTTTATGTTCCAAATCAAAAACCCTGAAAAATACCACCAAACCAAAAAATTCCTAAAAATAAACCTTTTTTTTTAAATTACTTTTTTAAAAAACCAACCCAAAAATAATAAAAAATACTACAAAAAACCCCATTTAGCTATGGCAAAGAACCCTTTTAAAAATCAAAAATTACAAAAAAATAAAACCCATCCCTAACAAAAGACCCAACACTACCTTTAAAAAAAGGCGGGTAAAAACGTTTCCCGAAAAAACGGCCCCCACCTTTGGAGGCTAACCCGTCATGACCTATTAGCTCCCCGACCTATTTCTCCCAAAAAAAAAATTGCAACCCTCAAAAAATAGGGAATAGGGTTTTTAAAAATGACCCTTTTAAAATAAATTCACCACAAGAAATTATTTGCAAACTAAAGCCCAGGTCCCAAAATGGCTCCCCCTCTTCCAAAAAAAAAAAATTTTAAATTTCCCCCCCGTTTAGGGAAACACCATATTTCCCGATAAATCACACAGGTAAATAGGGAAAGACATTCAAAAGAGGAAAGACAATTTCTCTTGTTTTAAAAAACGACCTTTTTTCATTTCCCTTTTTATCCCCTTTTTCCCGACCCGTTTCCCCCCAACAGATAAAAAAGGGATCAACCCGGGGAAATTTTGGGTTCACAGAAAATTTTCCCGCCATGATCGCTGCAGGGAGTGAAATTTTTTCTATTTAAAAGCACAATCCGCCACAACAGAGTCCAAACTTTAAAAAGACCCTCCGGGGAACAAAAGGAAAATAACCCCCAACCCCCCCTAAATTTTTTGGGGTCTGGGGTTTTTCCCCAACAGTTCGTGTGCAAAACTCACCGATCGCTACCGCCGCCATGAGTATTGTGAAAACCCAAGTAAAAACATTTTGGGAAATTTTTGTGAAGTTAAAAATTTTCCCAAAACACAAAGAAAAATTTTTTGGTTTTTCCCAAAACAATTTTGGGGTACAGTGAACAATGGGCCAAATTTAAAAGGTACCACAAAATTTAAAAAAAAAAAGCCCTTTATACATCTAGTAAAGCACGGTTTTTCCCCCAAAAATTTTTTTTCCCAGGAAACCGGGGTTTTTAAAGCCCCGAAAAATTTTTCCCCCTTGGGCCCCGTGGGGGGGGATTGTGGGCGGGGTTTTTAGGGGGCGGGGGTTAGGGGAGGATTTGGGTGTTTTAGAATCAAAACCCCACAAAAAAAACCGAATAAAAGGGGTATACTGTTCAATTTTGGGGTTTGGAATATGGGGTAACCAGATTTTTTAACTGGGGAACCCGATTGTCAGCTCTGTGGGTCCCTAAAATTATATTAATAATGCGACCCCAGAGCTTAAAATCCCGTCCCCGCAAATAATATTGATTTAGCTCTTTTGGGGCAGCATTATACAGTAATATATATAAATAGTTTAAACAGCTCTGTCATTATAGAGATAAAGCCCCCCGTAATAATAAAAAAATAAGCCCCCCCCGTATTATAACCCAAAAAATTGCTGCCCCAGTAGGGTAATGAAACTACTGCCCCTTTAGTAATAAAAAAAAACATAGCTGCCCCAAGTGAAAATTAGACAAAGCTGGCCCCCAGATTTATAATGAGAAAAAATACCCGCTCCAGAAATGATAAAAGACCATAGCCCGCCCCCCAGTATGAAAACACAAAAGAAAAAGCGCCCCCCTAAAATTAAGGTTTTAAAAAATAGCGCCCTAGTTGTGATAAAGACACAATCCCGCCCCAGTAGGGAAAAAAATGTACACAAAAAATTCCCCAGTATTGATACATTTGCTTTCCCCCCTTTTGTGATAATGACACATAGCGCCCCAAGGGGGGAAGGGGGGGGGCCATAGGGGCCCCCCAGTTGATAAGTGATACATACTGGGGCCCCCGTGGGGTTAATAGCTGCCCCCCCCAAAAGTGGAAAAGATGCCCCCCAGTAGTTAAAGCCCCCGGGTGCCCCCATGGTTTATAGCTAACTGCCCCCCTATGATAGCAGGGCCCCCCGTAGTGATAGAATAGCTTTGGGCCCCCCGTAGTGAAAGCTCCCCAGTAAAGATAGCTTGGGCCCCCAGTAGTGATAGCTCGCTGCCCCCAATAAAAGAAAAAGCCCCCGCTTTCCCCCCATATGAATAAACTAACTGGGCCCACAGTAATTTAAAGCTTTCCCCAGTAATTTAAAGCTCTGTCCCCAGTATGATAGATCTGTACCCCATAAATGATAGATAAACTGTCCCCCATTTAATTTATAGCTGCCCCCAGAAATGAAAAGAGCCCCCAGTATGATTGCTTTGCGGCCCCCCATTTTGATAGCCCCGCTGCCCCCCAGGTTTTGATAAACTAGCTGGCCCCCCAGTAATTGGGTAAACTGCCCCCAAATAGTGATAGCTGGCCCCCAGGGAAAGATAAACTTTCCCCCATAAAAGAAAACTGGCCCCCAGTTGAGATACGGGGCCCCCCGTAGTGATTTCCCGGGGCCCCCAGTAAAAAGGGAAAACGGGGCCCCCGTAGTGATAAACTTTCCCCCATAATTTAAAAAAGCTGGCCCCCAGAAAAAAAAAAACTTCCCCCCATAGATAGCTGGCCCCAGTAGTACAGCTGGGCCCCCTTTTTTGATAGCTGCCCCCAGTATGATAGATAGCTGAAACCCCCGTAGTTAAAGCGGCCCCCAGTAGTGAAAGAAAAGCTGACCCCAAAAAAATTGCCGCCCCCCCGTATTGAAGCAAAATGCCCCCATAAAAAGATAGCTGGCCCCCCCGTAGTTTATACTGGCCCCCAGAAAGTTTATAGCTGGGGCCCCCGAAGTGATGCTGGCCCCCAGTAAAAGATTGCTTTCCCCCAGTAGTGATAAACCCGGGGCCCCCAGTAAATGATAAACTGGGCCCCCCAGTAATGATAGCTGGGCCCCCCGTAATGAAAGCTGCCCCCCCCTTAAAATTTTGCTGCCCCCAGTATTATATATAGCTGGGGCCCCCAAAAAGTTAAAAAATTTGCTTTCCCCCATAATGAAACTGCCCCCCCCGTTTAAAAAATACCCGGCCCCAGTAGTTATATATAGCTGGCCCCCCCGTTAAAAATATAAAACGCCCACCCCGTAGTTATAAAATTTGGGTGGGCCCCCCCGTAGTTAAAATATAGCGGGCCCCAAATAGTTATAAATAAGCTGCCCCCAGTAGTTTATATAAAAGGGGCCCCCATGGTTTAAAAATTTTAAAACGGCCCCCCCATTTTTTTATATATAGCTGCCCCCCCGTAGTTATATATAAGGCCTGGCCCCCAGAAATTTATATAGCTTTTTCCCCCCAGTAGTTAAATAAGCGGCCCCCGGTTAAATAAAGCTGGCCCCCCCGTGGTTAAAATTTTTAATTTGGCCCCCCAATAGTTAATAAAAGCGCCCCCCAGTAGTTTATATATGGGTTTCCCCCATTTTTTTTAATATAGCTGCCCCCCCAAATAGTTATATATTTTCTGGCCCCCATATTTAATAAGCTGCCCCCCCGTAAGGGTTTTATATAAACGGCCCCGGGGTAGTTTTTAAAAAGCTGCCCCCATTTGTTATATAAGCCCGGGCCCCCCAAAATTTAAATAATAAACTGCCCCCCCCAGTATTAAAATAAGCTGCCCCCCCCTAAATCCCTATATGCTCCCCCCTTAAAATTTTTATTTTAGTTGGGCCCCCAAAAGTTATATAAAAGCTGGGCCCCCATTAGATATTTTATAAATGGCCCCCATAGTTATATATACTGGCCCCCAGTAGTTATATTTAGCGGCCCCCAGTAGTTATAAATAGCGGCCCCCCAGTAGTTTAATATAGTTTTGGGCCCCCCAAAATTTTATATAGCTGCCCCCCAAATAGTTATAAAATACCCGCCCCCCGTTTGTTTTTATAAATTTTGGCCCCCATTAGTTTATATTTTGCTGCCCCCCCGTAGTTTATATATAGTTTTGGGCCCCCCATTTTTATATATAGCTGGGCCCCCCTTAGTTATATATAGCGGCCCCCCGTATTATATTTTACGGCCCCCCAAAAGTCATATATACGGGCCCCCAGTAGTTATATAAAAGCTGCCCCCAGAATTATAAAATTAGCTTGGCCCCCCCGTAGTTTTTATAAAGCGGCCCCCAGTAGTTATAATAGCTGGGCCCCCCGAAATTTTTTATATAGCTTGGGCCCCAGTAAATTATAATTTTTAGCTGGCCCCCAGTATTTTTATATAGCTGGCCCCCCGTATCATAAATAGCCCCCCCAGTTTTGTTATATTTGAGGGGGGGCCCCCCCGTAGGGTTTTAAAAAAACTGCCCCCAAAGGCAGCCAGGCAATTAAAAAAAAAAAAAAAAAAAAGGGAAAAAAAAATTTTCCCAACATCACCTTTTTTCCGGGGTCCTCGGCCGAGCTCCTCCTCCCAGCAGCCGAAAATCCACTGGGACCGGGGGCGGCGCGGGGGGGTTTACGTCACTGCTCATCACACCCCTGCGCCGCCCCCATTCCCCTGCAAATTAATTCGCTCCTGCTTTCCCTTTAACGATTAGCCCCGCAAAGAATGGTGCAGTCTAGGTCTGCGCGGCCGGGTTTTCAGGGGGACTAAAGTCACCGGGCGCCGGGAACCCCATGTTTTGCCCCAGGGCCCCGGGGACCGGGAGGGGAAAAACGCTTTTGAGGGCCCCGGGGCTTTTCCGCGGAAACCGGCCCCTTTGGGGGCCCCTGAATTTGAAAGGGAAAAATTGGAAAAAAGTTAAATTTAATTTTGAAAAGGTAAAAAAAAAAAACCCCCTTTAAAAAATTTAAAAAATCACTGCGGTTTGGGAAAGATTTTAAATTTAAGGTTAAAATTTTTTTCCACTAAACTATATAAACCAGTTAACTTCCCCCTTGGGGTCTGTAATATTGGGTTCCCCCCTGGTTTTAAAACTACATGCTTCAAAAAGTGAAGTTCCAAAAGAAAGCTTTTCCAGAGGAAATAAAAAATTTTTGGAAGTTTAAAATGCTCTCAAAAAAGGCCCCCCATTGCCCGCCCCCTTTTTTTAAAAAAAATTTGTGCAGAAAAATTCGGAACACTTATTATCCTATTTATCAAACAACTATACACAGAGTTCCAAAAATTTTAAATGTTGTTTTTCACCTTTACCAGTGAATAAAATTAAATTAAAACCCCTTTGGGAAAGGGGGAAAAGGGTTTTAGCTTAAAAAACCAAACAAAAAAAAGGGGAATAAAAAACCCCGCAACCATCCAAAACAACCCATGGGAAAACCCAACCCAAAAAAAGAATTTCCCCGCGCCACAACCCCAGGGAGAAGCCCACTCCATGCAAAAAAAAAGATTGGGAGCCAAACCCCCCCCAAAAGCCCGTTAAATGAATTTTCCCCCACCCATTTTAAAAAAACCACACAAACAGTTTGCACAAAAATGTTTTCAGAAAACCCAAACCCCAGGAGCCAAAATTTTTCCCCTCCCACCCCTCTCTCCACAAAGGTTAACGGTTTGCTAAGTAGGTGTGAAGTTACAAGAGACAAGGGAGCACAGTGCTTTCTTTATGGTACAGTTATAAAAATACAAACGCAATTTCAGGTTTTAAAAAAGTACATTTGGGGTAAAATTTTTTCTATCAAACCCAAAAAAAAACATTTTTTTCTTTCTCAATAGAAAATAGCGAAACCCTTATAAAATTAAAAACTTCATGGGAAAAAACACTGGGTAATTATTTTAACTACCATACACCATTTAAAACCAACCAAACTCGTGTTTTTTTGGGAAACTGTTTCCCCGGTTTTTTTTTTAACGCTGAAAAAAGTAACCCCCAAAAAATAACCCCCAATTCCGACCAAAATCCCAAAAATTTTTAAAAAATTTTATTTTAAAAAAATTTTAAACTTTACATTTTAAAAAAAAACCCCCCCCCCCCTTTGGAAAAAAAATTCCCCCCCCCCGGTTTTCACATATTTTTTATCAAAAAATGGGTTTAAGCTGGGCCCACGGGCTTTCAACTCTAAAGGTAAAGATAGGTAGGGCCTTTCCCGACCGAGATCATGTTGAAAAGTCCCTGGGCAGCTTTAACCCTTTTTTTGGAAACAAAAAAAATTTTAACCGAGAATTTTCAAAGTTTTTTTTATTAAAGATAGACACCCCTAAAGGGGTTTCTTTAAGGGATTTTTCCCCTGTACAGTTAAGCTTAGGGTCTTTTTTTACTATTTTAGAATAGGTTAACTTACTCATTCCCTGGCGCTTCTGGTCCTGCAGCGCTGTTAATCCAACTTCACTTGAATCTCACATCACTCCTGACTGCAGGTTACAACAGGGTCAAACATAGTGAGCTTTTCCCCTTTAAAGGGGTTTTACCATGGAGGTATTTCATGTCTGATTTGTCCTGCTTCAGCTCTCAGTGTGTTCCAAAGGGGGGCATGTATGATTTGTTTGAACTGCATATCATGTGACCCAGCAGGCTTAAAGGGGTTCTCCAAAACTTTTAAAAACCCTCCCAACCACCTCCCACCGTGCTTAAATAAAAAATGAATCCTTACTTACCTCTTCTAATACCACCGTTCCAGCGCTGCTAGGTCTCTAGTGTTTCCCCATTCTCTCACTGATAACATCATGTTCGTGGATCACATGATGCTGCAGCCAATCACTGAGGTCACAGGATGTACAAGCAGATTGACTGCAGCATCATGTGATTCATGAATGTGATGTCATCAGTGATGGACTGGGAGGGGACACTGGAGCTCTGGCAGGACTCGAACGATGGTGATCGGAGAGGTAAGTATAGATTTGAAAAGTTTTGAAAAACCCCTTTCACATCACCATGCCATTGAATGTGCTCACTTTAGTCAAACAAAGGTCTTTTTATGTAAAGAGCTGTGATTAGCTACAATGTAGCTGAGTGGTTAGAATTTCTACCTTTCAGCATAGGGGTTCTAGGTTTAAATCCTGCAGGAACCAAACATGTTTTTGTTTTCTCAATTCACATACCTGATTGATTTTTCTTTTTATTTATTTGCACAGTTTGAATAATTACTAAGAAGTCAGGAGTAGAATGACAACACCTGGGATGTGTGTGTGCAATTACTAAACAGGAAATAGACTGACAGTAGCTGTCTGAGAGCAGAGGTGATGTTTGAGCATGTGCTTGGGCAAGACTGAGAAGCCCTCGTCACTGGTCGCATCCCCTTGAGAAGAGCTGTACAACAAAAATTCTACAGAATTTTTAATACTGATCAATAGTGAAAATGTTTATTATTTATTTTGCAAACTTCCCAAATTAATTTTTCTTTGTTGTATAACCTCTTTAAGAATGTGCTGCAGACCCAATGTAGTCATACAAGCCAGTCTTTTATTACTTCTATTACATCTATTGTAGATGCGTTGTGGTCAAATGCGAGTAAATAGTTAAATACAGAGAAGGGGGTTATAGGTTAAACCGTAGAGTCTCATCTAGGAAAATCCACTTCTTAAAATAGAAGATTGCAACAACACAGTTTAGATGTTGCCAAGGCCCAATAAGCAACTCAGTTAATGCTGGCCCCAATTCCTTACTAGACCCTGCAGCTGAAAGTCCACCACTCTCACCTGATGATTCCTTCATGATTTTGAAACCACCTCAAAATTAACTACAAAGTCTAAATCAGGGGTAGAACTACCGGGGTAGCAGACATAACAGCTGCCAGGGGACCTGCAACCTAAGGGGGCCTGGGCTCCTTGGCAGCTGATACCATGTCTGCTACCCCTGCTCCTGGGCCCGCCTGCAATGAACATAACAGGTCACTGCCGGCTTGGCAGAACTGCAGGGCCCGCCGCCACCCCCTGCCTCTGAATGCCTGGGCCCTGTGTCCCGAGCGTTCAGAGGCAGGAGTCAGACTGTACGGTACTAGCAGAGTGGAGCCAGCCTGGTAAGCCTAAGGCCCTAGGCTTACCAGGTGCCAGCCCTCAGTGCTGACGTGGACAGAGCGATGATATGATGAGAGGCTGACCAGCTTCACATTGCATCGTGGGAGTGTGGAGAGAGGTAAGTAAGTGATTTATTTCTCTTTTTTTAACACTTATGGCCCCTATAACCACCCCTGTCTATATAAAAAAGGCCCCCCTATACCACCAATAACGCTGTTTGCCTACCTAATGCCCTTAAGTATATGCCCCCCAAAAATTGTCTGAAAATGTCACAATTTTTTCAAAATGTTCTTAAACCATTTTTAGAATTCACAGATCAGGACCAATCAATTCCAAAAACTTTTCTTTCCCTTAGAACCTTCATAGATATGTCTTAATAATGCTCTTTTAAAAGATGGACGCAGGAAGTTTTTTGTTAAAATGTAAAGCCAAACATGGCTCAGGAAGACAGCAGGAACACAACTTCAAGGTGTGCCGAGCAACTTTGAGTGTACCTATATGGCCCCTATAACCCTGCCTATCTATATATATGGCCCCTATATGCCCCTATAACCCCCGCCTAAATAGGGGCCCCCAAAATAAAACCCCCTGCCAAACTAATAATAAAAATTATATTTTTATATAAAATATATATATAAATAATATATATATATTATATATATATATCCCCTAAAACCCCCCCTATAACCTGCCTTTCTAATATATGGCTCCTATACCCCACCTTAACCTGCTGCCGCCTATCTGACAGCCCCCTAAATCCCAAAAAAACCCTCCTGTTTAATTTTAAGGCCCCAAGCCCCATTCCCCCTGCCTCCCTATAGGGCCCCTCCAAAAACCCTGCCTCCTACCTTTGCAGGCCCTATACCAACCTAAACTCTGTCTGCCTCCCTTATGGCCCTATCCCCCAACCAAACCCGCCTCCTACTATATGTCCCCTAAATCCACCTAAACCCTCCCTTCTTTTTTTTTGGGCCATTTTTAACCCACCAAAACCATCCTGCCAAACAAAATGAACCCTTTTCCCTCCCAAAACCCTCCCTGCCTATGTTTTGGGCCCCTAACCCATCAATCTGCTGCCTTTTGGGGGCCCACAAAAGCCATCTCCCTAGCTACCGGGGACCCCCTACCGGGGGGGGGGCTCCCAACCAACTGGGGCCCAACTATACCCCCCTGGGGCCAATTACCACCCTGTAGCCACCTACCTAATTGAACCTGAAACTACTGCCTTTCCTAGGACAAATATCCCTTTCCTACCGGGGGCCTATTTTCTCCCTCCCTACCTACCCCTACTGGAGCCACAAACCTCCCTTTAACTGGGGGCCTCCAACCATCTAAGTGGGTCTACCTAGTAACAGTCCTGAGGGGTCGGCCATAGCTGTAACACAATCAACGGGGGGTGAATAAACTTTTTCCTCCCCTCCCTTTAGAAAATGGGCCTCTAAGTATGGCCTGTACCGCTCTGCCACCTCTTGAAAGTTTTAAGGATGGGGGGACAGGGGAGAGAGTCTGGAAAAGTAGGATTCAAATTGCGGGACAAGGGGGACCAGGGAAAGTCATCATGGTACTGGACAGATGCAGAAAAAAGGGAAAAAGCATGTCTTGTCGGGGAAAATTCCCTGTGAGTCACAGATGTAAGCACTGTAATCACTTAATGTCGAGGTTTTTACACGGGGGCTACCACTATATGGTCACTGTATGGCGGTAATATTGTCTTGTATACAGATCTTTTTTCCCATAGTATATAGGGATTATTCAGTCTCTTGTGGTGGGAATTCAAGGCCCGGTTCTGGCGGTTTTTAATCGGGTCCCAAAAGAGAAAAGCTATTGGGGAATGTGGTTGGGGACAGGAATTTTTTTTGAGAGGGTCAGGGGAATCTAGGTGAGGAAAATTTCTCCCTTGTATTTTTTTGTAACTTCCTACTTTAAAAGGTCCGGGAAATCTTTGTGGTTGGGGGGAGGAGGGTGTCCCCATACAAAAGTTTGTTGTGGGACCCAACCTTCTCTAGTTATGCCCCTGGTCTTAATCAAACAATTAAGAATGCCAATGTCACCGGACTCCACCTGTTTTGTACCTTCTCCACATATTTTTAATAAAATAAGAATAGATGGAAAGGCGAGTGCCCAGCATTTTCATTTTTATTTACAGTATTACACAGAAAAAAGTCTGTTACACATGCAACACAGTACTGTATGGCTCTCACCCACAATCAGTACATATGCCTAGAAGTAGTGTCCACACTGTGATTTCTTGAGGAAAAGGGAGCCCTATAACACTTTCCTTCTTAGAGCTAGGACAGTGAAATTCGCATTTGCTTTAAGAGCCAAACTTTTTTTTATGCATTTGAAACATGGCACAATCTTCTGGACCCCCTCAGATGCTGGCAATTATCCTCAGCACTGGTCAACCCCAACTGCTGTTTCACAGCATAATGCCTGGTTATAACCCTCCAACGCTACCCATGTGACATGGACAGGGTTCTAGGATAACAATGTTCAACTCATAAAGAAGGTACAACCTACAATGGCCACCAATGTTACCACCACCATTGTAAAGCAAAGAACAGTGCACTGTCATCAAGGTTGTGAGTGGTATAATGTTGCACTGTGTTAGTCATAGAGAGCAGTTGAACAGTGAAGAGAGCAGTTGAACAGTGAAGAAATCAGACGGTCACTCTTCATCAAGTTGTTAGTCTTCACTGTGTGTTACAGGCTCCAAGTGTTGACACCCTAGAGGTCTGTTTTGTGGTTCTGGTTGCACTGTGCACTTATGGTCTTGGGCTCTGTGGACGACTAATGTTGGTGGTTCAGTGTCCCCAGAGATTGTAATGTTGGTCGGAGGAGAGCTCATATTCACCATTTCCACTGACTGTTCGTTCTTGGCTCTTTTTTTGGATCATAATGGGCACTTACTGGGGCTCGATAGGCACAGATATGCCTCTTTTTGGTGTCATTTTGTAGCATTTAATAGATTGTATGCCCTTGCAGGCAGAGTCCTCTTTCTCACTTTACTAGTTTGTCAGTCATTTAATTGATATTTATTGTACTTGTTTTTCGTCTCTTGTATTCAATCTGCCTTTTCATATGTGCAGTGTCCTTGAATTAATGGAGCTTTGAAATAACTAATAATAATCATTAACTTAGTAGCAGCAGTTCATGCTGACAGCATTAGAGTTGGAGCACTGGCAACAGTGGTGGTTGGGAGACCTGCTGGATTAAAAGTGACAGCCTGGAGAGAGATGGCAGCCCAAATAGCTCTGTATCATTTAAAGGGGTGTTTGCACCACAGACTTTGTTGACATATCACCAGAATATGCCTTTAAAGTCTGATAGGTGCAAGTCCCACCTCTGGGGAACACGGTGCTAACCTGTATTCAGAACTCTCATAGAACAGAATGGATAGTCGTTTAAAAGCATGACCGGCTCTCTGTTCTGAGACACAACTTTTGGAGGCCCATTTCTGAGATAAGTGCGGGTCCCAGATATGGGACTTGCACCTATCAGACTTGGATGGCATACTTTAAACCGCTGCTAGAGCTGGGTGGGTTCCAGAAACTGGGTATTCTGCAGTATTGGGTATTCCACCATGCGAGAGGTGAATTGTCAGGGACCAGGAAGACTACAAAAAAGGCCGTGAAGTGAGTGTCACTGAAAACTGACTGATTTGAAATCTGAGCAATAGTCTTGAGAAAGTCCATCACTAAACATCCAAGTGAAAGAGTGTTCCCATTCACTGAAAGCACAGAGGACACTGGGAGATTGGCACAGGTGCTACAAGTGTAGTGGAATTTTCGATTTTTGCTTTGAGTGTGTAATAGACCATATGTTGTGTTTTACATGATGCAGTTTCCTACAGGAACAGATACTGTAAACTCAAAGCTGGCATGGAGCCGCGTGTTGAAAAAATTCCTAGCCCTTGATCCAGAGAGTACCAGGCACAATTCTGTCAGAAAAATCTCAAAAGTAATTCTGTGTGAGTGTGTATGAGTGCATATGTATGTGTGAGTAGTGGAAACCATTGTATAGGATGTCTATGTCTATTTAGAGGGTCAGGTCTGGGGTCTGTTTTTATTTAGGGTCTGAGATCTGGGGTCTGTATCTAGGGGCTGAGGTCTGGGGTCTGTATTTGTTTAGGGGCTGAGGTCTGTATTTATTCAGAGCAGGCCCGAACTGAGAACCTGCCCGATCGGGCAGATGCCCGGCGGGCCGCGCAACCGGGACACACGTGGGCCGTCCGAACGTACCTGCCGGCACTGCTCTCCTTAAAGCAGTGCCGCCGCGGAGTGAAGCAATCGCCGCGACGGACCGCTAAGTCAGTGAGTGCTACGCGTGTTTGCTATGGTGCTGCTATGTCCGAAGCAGGACATAGCAGCACCAGCATGCATTTGATGTCGGCTGCGGCCACTACTGAGGGCTGCCGGCCGCCGGGATGCTCCGCAGTCCCCAGCAAGCTAAGAACAACTTACAGAGGCGGGCTGCGGCCACTACAGAGGATCCTGCAGCCGCCATGCCACAACTGAGGGCCGCTGCAGTAAGCTGGGGTGCTTACTGCAAGATTGAGACATAGACACGTCTTGCTGCGGCCACTACAGAGGGTCCGCCAGCCGCTGTGCCGCAGCTGAGGGCCGCAGTGAGCCGGGGTGCTTACTGCAAGATTGTGACATAGACACGTCTGGCTGCGGCCACTACAGAAGATCCTGCAGCCGCCGTGCCGCAACTGAGGGCCGCAGTGAGCCGGGGTGCTTACTGCAAGATTGAGACATAGACACGTCTGGCTGCGGCCACTACAGAGGGTCCTGCAGCCGCCGTGCCGCAGCTGAGGGCCACAGTGAGCCGGGATGCTCTGCAGCTTGTCTGTGCTGGCTGGGTGATGTGCTAACAGCTCAGGAGGCGGGGCAGGACGTGCACACTGGGAGGTGTGGAGGCAGCTAGCTCACAGTGAACAAGACTTTCACTGGTTCCACCTCCCCAGTCCTGCAGCCTAACCCACGCTGAACGCGCCTATGCCTCTCCAGGAAGCCGGCTCCTGCAGGTGAGTATTATTTTTCTTTATTTTTTAAACTAATAACTGGCCCTGTCACCTGGCTACTAACTGGCCCTGTCACCTGGCTACTAACTGGCCCTCTCACCTGGCTAATGACTGGCCCTGTCACCTGACTCATAACTGGCCCTCTCACCAGGCTACTTACTGGCCCTCTCACCTGGCTACTAACTGGCCCTGTCACCTGGCTACTGACTGGCCCTGTCACCTGGCTAATGACTGGCCCCTGTAAAAGGGGTCAAAAAAATGGCCCTGTCCCCTGGCAAATACACCCTGTCCCTGGCTAATGAACGGGCCCCTATAAAACCCTGCTAATGACGGCCCTGTACCTGGCTAATGACGGGGAAGGCTAAGAGGCCCTGTAAACCCTGGCTACTGACGGGCCCCCTGTACCTGGTAATGACGGGCCCCCTGCCCCCCCGGCTAGACGGGCCCTGTCACCGGCTATGACTGGCCCGTCCCCCTGGCTATGACGGGCCCGTACCTGGCTAATGACTCCCTGTCCCCCTGGCAATTACTGACCCTTTTACCTAGCTAATTATGCCCTGTCGCCTGCCTAATGATGGCCCGTCGCCTCCCAAATGACTGGCCCGCGCCGCCAATGACGGGCCCTGTCCCCGGCTAATAGGGGCCCTGGCCTGGCAAATTTACTGGCCCTGTCACCTGGCTAATTCATGGGGGCAGCCCTGGGCTACGGGCTAATTACGGGGGGGACCCTACCCCTGGCTATTTACTGCGGGCACCCCTCCCCTACCGGGTATTACTGGGGGCGCCCTACCTACCTGGCTATTACTGGGGAAAACCCCTACCTACCGTCACCTGGTATAACTGGCCTTTCACCTGGCTACTAACGGGCCCCTGTCACCTGGCTCATTACGGGCCCCGTCACCGGCTCTTTACGGCCCCTGCACCGGGCTAATGACGGGCCCGTTCCCGGGGCAAAATGACTGACCCTTTTTACCAGCTAATTACTGGCCTGTCGCCTGCCTAATGACGGGCCCCGTCACCTGTAATTCAGGGGAGACCCCTACCCCGGGCTAATTACGGGGGGCAGCCCTACCTACCGGCTAGTTACTGGGGGCAGCCCTCCTACCGGGTAGTTACGGGGGGCAGCCCCCCCTACCGGGGTTAGTTACTGGGGGCAGCCCACCTACCTGGCTGTTACTGGGGCCCCCTACCTAGGGGGTTTTAGTTAGGGGGGCACCCTACCTCCCCGGGCTTTTTTACTGGGGAGCCCTCCCTACCGGCTGTTACTGGGGGCACCCCTACCTAACGGGCTATTACGGGAGGACCCCCAGCTACCGGCTAGTTACTGGGGCTGCCCCTATCACCTGGCTATTTACTAGGGGCTGCCCATCTCCTGGCAGTTACGGGGGGCACCCCAGCACCTGGCAATTTACACTTTAGGCCTGTTACTACCAAATTAATGGGGGAAAGGGCCCGTTTACCTCCAAGGGGGTAACCTAATGGGTCTATCATACGCTTTTTGGGGGTACAATTTTGTGTAGGGGGACCAGAAGGGGACTTTACTATTTGGGGCCTATGGATGGGGGGTTTGTACAGAGGGGGGAAATGATAGGAAAGTGCGGAAGAGGAGGGGGTCTAAGATGTATTTGTGGTAAATTCTACAGGGACGAGTAGTGCCACTAGAGAGGACACTGCTCTGTACTGGACGGAGAAAAAAAAAGGAAGGGGAAAAACTCATCAGGGAAAAAACATGGAGGGGTTTGGGCCCGATGGAGAAAAAGGGGAAAGAAAAACCCCATCAGAAGACGTCTCCGTGAGTCTCTGCTGTCAGGGGTCATTTTTCTTCTGTATGAATCAGTGCTGTATTTCCCTTTATGGGACCTCACTTCTGGGGGGTGATTGGTGGGGTTTTTAGGTTTTGTTGCTGCTTATGTAGTGTCAGTGTAGGCTTGTCCCGGATTGTAAAGCAAACGCACACCTGACTCGTGAGAAGGTTTCTCTGCACCATTTTCCTTTCTTGTTGTGTTTAGGGGCTTTCAATGGGGCTGTTTTTTTGGGGCTTTTTTTTTTTTGCAGAAAATACCATTAACTACTCTGCCTTCTGCACAAAAAACATAACAAAACGCACCAAAAATGCTCTGTGTGAAAACATTTTTAGTGCAGTTTTTTTTTTAGAAAGTACGAGGTGCAAGAAAAAGGGAATTTTTTAGCGGGAATTGTATGTGGGCTGGGGGGGGTCAGTGCCAGGGCATTTTTATTCCCCCGTCCCCCCTGATTTTGAGGGTCATTTTGGGGTCTTTTTTTATTAGGGGGTTTAGGCTAGGGACTTGTATTTCTTTAGGAGGTGAGGTCTAGGGTCTGTATTTATTTAGGGTCTGGAGTCTGTATTTATTTAGGGGGGCAGGTCTGGTGTTGGTATTATTTAGGGGGTGAGGTCTGAGGCTTATATTATTCAGAGGGACAGGTCTGGGGTCTCTATTTATTTAGGGGCTGAGGTGTGGGGTCTGTATTTCTTCAGAGGATCAGGTCTGGGGTCTATATTTATTTAGGGGTTCAGGTCTAGGGACTTGTATTTCTTTAGGTGGTGTATTTCAGCAGGAGGTGAGGTCTGGGCTCTGTGTTTGTTCAGGGTCAGGTCTGGGGTCTGTATCTAGGGGCTGAGATCTGGAGTCTGTATTTCTTTAGGGGCTGAGGTCTGTATTTATTCAGAGGGTCAGGTCTGGGGTCTATATTGATTTAGAGGTTCAGGTCAGGGGGTTGATTTTTTTTTAAAGGAGGTGTGGTCTGGGTTCTGTGTTTGTTCAGGGTCAGGTCTGGGGTCTGTATTCATTTAAGGGCTAAGGTATTGGATCTGAAGTTATAAGTGTTATGATCAAGTCTAGTTATTTGAGTTATTTGCTGGGGCATGGCTTTCAGAGACAGAAGTATCAGTTGTCCCCAGGCCCTGATATCCGGTGAGGCCCAAGACTAATCCGCCACATTAGAAGTGGCAAATAGTTAATTTGAAACGTGGCTCATGAGCTTCATGTTCTAGTTACTGGCTATCTACAATACCAGCTTTTTGTTAAAACTAAACAGGATATGAAGATAATCCCTGTTACAGTGATGTCAGTAATAGCCACAGCTCCCCCAGTAATAGCCACAGTAATAGTCACAATAAGGCCTTGTTCACACGGCTTATTCTGGGACGGATTGCAGCCAACCCGCCTATTTGGTGCAGTAGGGGGAATCCGCCCCATCATTACGGTAATCCACATTCTCATACAAAACTATGGCTCCGTCTTTTCCCCGCTCGCCGAACCCACCGGGGGGGGGGAAAGGAATGACATTATTTACGTGTGTAGCGCCATGAAAAAAAGAGTGTCTATGGGGCCGGCAGCTCCGGCCCCCCGCTGAAAACGGCGGCCGGCGGGTAATTTTGGGGGCGAAATCCCCCCCGCAATTACGTCGGCAATAAGCCGTGTGAACATTGCCTAATAGCCCCCCCCCCCCCCCCCCAAAGAGCCCACAATAACAATGCAATAATGCCTACCACAATGCCCCATGTCATATCACTTCCCAAGAAAAAGGAGCCCCCACTACCAGAATCACAATTGCCAATAAGACAGCTTTGATGTATGTGCTCTTTGGAATATCATATTTCTCCTCTTCTGTAATGTAATTCATGAATATCATCTCTCACATCAGTCTCTGCCTCTCTGTATTTTACATGCAGTATGAAAACAAGAGAAATGGAAAATAGGAAGACTATCATTACTGCCCAATTACAGCTGTATAAACTCAGATGCAGGGTGGTGAAGCGATGTGATCACAAATGGCACGGTTTGTTTTAGCCAAATCTAAAGCAGCCCTGGCCTTGTGATTCTAAATAATACCCTTTTATCATCACACCAGCACCGTGCAACATAGGGATGAAAATGACTGGAAGGATTCCGGTAAAGGAACAAGGCCACTGACAGCTCTTCAAGCCCAAACCTGTACAATTCCTGGAAGATAATAGCAGAACAAATACGGAGAGGTATGTGACGAAGAGAGGATTACATGGGAAAACATACTGATGCAGAATGGAATGATATTGGGGAGGGGGGACTCTCACACTGACGGAGACGACACATGAGGACTACCTGGTCTTGTTTTTATTCATTGGATTAAGTCGCTTCTAACAACATTCCTCTATTATGTTTTTCCAGGGGGAGATAAGAGGCTGGGGCGAGGAACAGGGACGGTGGGGAAGTATATGTCCATATTCAATATTCAATCTTAACAATAAACAAAAGCCTCAGTGTGTAGAGTTGATAAGCTCTGACGTCCTTACACATTTTTTCCTTTAACTAGTTAGCAGGTTTTATGTGTTATAACATGCTTCACGAAAGGAGCTTATCCATAAAGGTAAAAAAGGCACCAAAGGATGTTAAAGAGTAAAACTGTAGTTGGTGGAGTATTTTTGCTCCGCTATAACATTACTTTCTATACATTTCCTCAATGCTTTTTGTATTCCAAATTTTAAAGAAATTTAAAAAGTCCCTTCCCTTTTCATGCTGTTTTACATTTTGACATCTTGAAAACCCAAAAAAACAATATAATTGATCAAAAGTACCTCGCCATTGCAGACTTCAGCAGGAGCTCTCAGACAAGGGCCACTGAGCTTAGGGTCACAGGTTCATCAGCGGTTACAACAGAGAGACTGGGGACTGAGAGAGTCACAGAAAGGCAAAGTGGATGGACTTTAGCTACATCACACCTTGATGACCGCTTCATTATATACAGTGCCCTGTGGAACTGGATGATGAATGCCGCACAAATCCAGGGGACGTTTTAAGGGGGGTTCGAGGCAACCAAGTGTCACGTCAACCTTTTAATGGTTTAAAATCGCGTGGGAGGACTTTCATCCCCTCCTTCCTTTTTTCAACCATGCAAACTGTGTAAGTGGAGGTATTGTACTGTTCCATCGCAATACCTTTATTACATATATACTGAAGTATTTTGGGCCAGGCTTGGACTAAAAAGCAGCCCTGGCACAAAACCCCCACTATCCCACATACAAAATCCACCTGTAAAATAAACACCACCATCAATATCAGCAAGGAAAAAAAACGGGACAGGAAGTCCCTGACACAGGGGAGGGGCAGGCATTTCCTCTTTTCAATAGGGACAAGTGTACACTGCCACTATATATGCACCGATATAACCTACAAGACACCAGCTCAGGTCGCCATCACATGAGTAAAAAAATACTGACTTTAAACAAAAAACAAATAAACACTGACGTTCAATAACTCAGCTTCTCTGATGGAGTTGTTCTTTCTCTCTTTACTTCTGCATTTGGTCCATATTGACTTTTTCCAGCCATGACTCATCCCTGCAGAATTTACCACACAAATATCTTAGACTCCACACTTTTCCAGTACCTCCCTACCTGTCCCCCACCTCTGTACAAAATCCCTATCCATAAAACCCCAAATGGTAATAAGTTCCAAGAACCAATAAGGACTTCAATAGGTAGGAAGGTAAATAGTCTCCTCAGAAGATGGGTAGGCATATAGGCCCCCCAGTGCATAGGTATGTAGGCCGCCTATATGGTAGATATGTATATACAGTGGTGAAAATAATTATTTGATACTCTTGCGATTTTGCAATTTTTTTCATCTACAAAGAATGGAGAGGTCTGTAATTTGTATCGTAGGTATACTTCAACAGTGAGAGGCAGAATCTAATTTTAAAAAAAATCCAGTAAATCACATTTTATGATTTTTAAATAATTAGTATTTTATAGCATGAAATAAGTATTTGATACAATAGAAAACAGAATTTAATATTTAGTACAGAAATCTTTGTTTGCAATTACAGGGGTCAGACATTTCCTGTAGTTCTTGACCAAGTTTGCACACACTGCAGCAGGGATTTTGGCCCTCTCCTCCATACAGATCTTGTCCAGATCTTTCAGGTTTCAGGGCTGTCGCTGGGCTACACTGAGTTTTATCTTCCTTCAAAGATTTTCAGTTGGGTTCAGGTCTGAAGACTGGTTAGACAACTCCAGGACCTTGAAATGCTTCTTACAGAGCTACTTCTTTATAGAGCTGGCTGTGTGTTTTGGGTCATTGTCCTGCTGGAACACCTAGCCATGACCCATCTTCAATGCTCTTACTGAAGGAAGGAGGTTGTTGGCCAAAATCTTGCGATACATGGCCCCATCCATCCTCCCTTCAATACGGTGTTATTATATTATATACCACAAACCTATATATTCTTTTGCTGCTACAAAATCTACGACTAACAGCTGGTAACTAACTCCTATATAAGAACAGGCTGCTAAATGCTTGTCCCTTCCTGTACCCAGGATCACCTGGTATCTCCTGATTGGCTGCAGGTGATGTGATGCTGATGCTTAAGGGGATGTACCAACGAGGCATGATAATCGTGACCGCTGTGGCCTTAATTGGCTGCACATATCATGAGAACGATGAACGTTCAAAGCTACAGCCAGGATGAACGGGACGTTCACCAGGAATGAACGGGAGTGTTCAGGAGGAAAGTATGCTTCTTCTATTTATCATCATGCCTCGATGGACAAACGAGCTTTTGGAACTCCTGGAACATCCCTTTACAACACTAGTACCTCAAAGAAAAGTGCAATGTCATGATTAGCACTTTGATATATACGGTATCTCACAAAAGTGAGTACACCCCATATATTTTTGTAAATATTGTTTTATATCTTTTCATGGGACAACATTCAAGATATGACACGTTGATACAATGTAAAGTAGTCACTGTACAGCTTGTATAACAATGTAAATTTGCCTAGCCTACTATAATGACACTTGACAAATGGTGACACATTGGGCACACTTTTCCATTTTCACTCAGACATGTACTCACTTTTTGTGAAGCAACCTGTGGAGCTCTAGTGAACTCCATACTCAAGAGAGTTAAGGCAGTGCTGGAAAAAAAATTGACATTTTGGGCACAATTTGTCTATTGTCACTTAGAGGTATATTCACTTTTGTTGCCAGCGGTTTAGACATTGATGGTTTGTTTTTTGAGTTATTTTGAGGGCATACCAAATTTACACTGTTATACAAGCCATACACTGACTACTTTACATTGTATCAAAGTGTCATATCTTCAGTGTTGTCCCATAAAAAGATATAATACAATATGAGGGGTGTACTCACTTTTGTCAGATACCTTACATATAATATATTCATTTCTATAATACAACATGTTTATATGTTATTTAGACTTGAGACCCCTGTTAGACTTAAAGGGGTTGTCTCGCTACAAGGATTGCTTTGTATGTTGAAGATCTTGCAAACACAAGTCACTTTGCAATATATGTCTATCAAATATATTCTACCTATTATGAGATATCCCCCCTTGTATAAGCTACATCAGCTTCTCAGGTCGCTATAGCTACAGACCTGTTTGATCTCTCATGATAGGCTGCCAGCACTGGTTGCTATAGCTATAAATCTGGCTTTCTCTGCAGCCTAATAAGAGCCAGTAAACATGCCCCTGAATTCAAAATGAAACCAAGAAAACAGGACTGAGGTAAGATGAATCAGTGTAGTGAGACAACCCCTTTAATAATGACTTCACAGTACTTTTTATCCTTTTACTGTAAGATCATTGTATTCATTATCCCTGAACAATTACATCATTTTGTTTGTTTATCTCTACTGTGACATCACTATATCTATTTCCTTTGACTCTATGGGCGACATGTATGAAGGAAGGCGTGTCAAATGCACCTGATGTATGAAAGTGATTTTTGTGCGTTCATAAATGGTGTTTAAAGTGTGTGACGCACCTCGCCTATGTGCTAGGCGCATTACGGAACTTAGGCGCATAAGTAGAATAAAGGGTGAGAGCATCAAAAATATATTTCAAATCTAATGTAGTAAAAATTTAAAATATAAAAATCTTTACAACATAATTAGTGGGTTATTTAATGTAAAATAATTTTAAGATTCTATGAATTTTAAATACATTTTATAGGAGATATTTCTTTATTTTGGGGATATTATATATTTTTATATTAATTTTATATGATCACATTTTTTATAAAATTTAAATAATTCAATTTTATATAGTTTGATAATTATAATAAATCACTTTTTATTATTGTTCTGGTGTAAGTTGAGAAATAAGGGATATTTTTGCCCCTCACAGCAAATCTAGCTTCACTTCGACTCCTCAGGCTCAGACAGATCACAGTGAGCTAGGTCTGCCTGTCGGAGCAGTAATGCGCCTAGTTTTGCCAAACCACATTCATATACATGTCTAATCTTACGAATGTGGTACAACATGCCCCCCAGAACACCTCTTCATGTTAGGCGCATTCGAAAGTGTCGAACAATGCGCCTAACACATACATTAGGTGCATTAGACATTGTAGCCGGCTCAGTAAGGTGCATTGTAGGCCAGAAAAAGGGTGAAAAACCCTTTCACACATGTTGCCCTATGTTTATTTCCCTGTACTATGACATCACTGCGTTTTTCCTGTACTGTGATATCTGTTACAGATTTTTACCACCTTATATGCAGTCTTGAAAACAGGCCAGGGCTGGTGTTACAGAATAAGGCCTCGTTCACACGGCTTATTTCTCCGCGGATTGGCGCCGTACTCCGCGCTGGATTTGCGCTGCAGTACGGCGCCAATCCGTCTGAGTAATTGCGGTAATCCCCTGCTCTCATAGAGAACAGTGGATTCCGTTGCTCCTCCCCGCTCGGCGAATCCGCCGCGGGGGGAGAAAGTGACATGCACATTATTTACGCAACGTACGCGCCGTAGATAATGCATTGTCTATGGGGCTGGGGAGCGGCGCCCCTGCCGCGCTCCGGCCCCGCCCCCCGTCCCGCCCCTTATTCACGCCGGATTTGTGAGCGCAATCCGGCTCACAAATCCGTCGGGAATAAGCCGTGTGAACACGGCCTAACAAGATTCCGGGACGTGTGCTCATTTTAAAGGGGATGAACGGACCTGCTTTTACTTAACACATCTAAGGTGTAAGTAACAATAATTACGTACATGCATGGATAAAAGCTTCACATAGTAATGCTAAATAGCAGAGTTAATGACTTGTTATTCTTTACAAAAAGCACACTTGCCCAGGCTCCCAAAAGTAAGGCTGCAAAAGAAGCAGGGCATATGTAATTTCTGGTGAAAATGGGCATTCCTGGGAGGATAGAAGGTGCTCCCATGTGTGATGTGGCCTGGCACCAAGCACCTGGGGCCCTGCCAGGCTCCCTATAGGTAATGATATGTGTTGTGGTATATGTAATTTTATTATGAGATGTTAAAAATAATATCACTGATACCCTCGATAAGGAAAGCCTTTCCTTATCGAGGGTATCATCTAAAGCTTTCTTTGTGGGATACGTAATGTATCATTATGATTATTCTTTGTACTATCGCCCCTGATAATTTTGGTGAAAAGCGCCGGGCATGTTTATATCTATATTTAACACCAACTGTATAATTTTATAATATTGTATATCTTTTTTATCATAGTTTTGGTATTTTGTTTATTCCCACATATTGATTAGTCCTGTATATAGGGTAGGAACTTAATAGGGTTCAGCCGCCGTTAGAGTGGGGGCGCCCTTGTTGGGGCGGATCCTCTGCATTATAGGTGGGGACAGATTAGGGTAAGTGTATATAATCTTTTTTGTGTGCCCTATATATCTAATTTGAAAGGTTTATGTATCCCCTAACATTAGTTTTATATGGTATGATCTATAGTGGCATATTTGTTCTAAGCGGCTTGTCAATTGTTTATATATATCACCTGCTTGTTAGTATGTTCATTTTTAACCATATTTCGAATAAAAGTCTAGTTTTAGCTTTATATTGTTCTGGCAGTGATATTTTTTTTAAGTGAAGCTTTAAAAAGTATCCTACACTTAATTTTCCAGTGATTTTTTATGAGATGTTCCAAGTTAACACTATTATTGCAGTTCTTCTTTAAAGGTGTAGTGCAAGATTTAAAAGAAAAACAAAAAACAAATTTGCTTTGTTCCAGGAACACTGCCATACCTGTTTCCAGGTTGTGTGAGGTACTGCACCCAGCCCTACTCATTTCGATAGAACTGAACTGCAATACCAGTCACTAACCATGTGCAGAGGTGGCACTGGTACTAGAAGAAAGCAGACATGTTTTTTTTAACTTTTGTGCTCCTTTAACTTCTGTGAAGTTACTTTTCCAGCAATGATATATTGTATAACTTGTGTTCTAATGGGGAAAGCATTTTTGTTTTTTCTTCCGAAATAAGGCATCAGGCTTCACTAAAACAATTTAGTCCCTTTCTGTGAAAAACAAAGACAGGAGAAATAGAGGAGATTATGAGAAGCTGTAGAAATGTATTACATTACACTGAAAGTGAGGGGGCACAGCCTAAGCTGAACACTGAGACTGATGCAGCTTATTGCATTAAAGAGCCTGAGAAAGCACTTGATTTGTAATATAGATCACATGCGTAGAGCAGCATCGCCGCGCCAGCTATCACTGCATGCCCTAAATTGGTTCTAAATATTACTTTAGCCCCCTGTGAAATGTTGATCTAGGCTGAGCCTGTTTCTCTTGTTCCCTCGGCTTAGTCTTGTTCACCAGCTGTCAATGGTAGCTATACAGCTCTGATCCCTATCTCACTCCGCATCACCACTGTTCAGGAGGAATAACATCCATGATTATGGGGATTTCACTGCAGCATTCGCTTCCCCTCCCCTCCTCTCCCTCATATTTTATGTATTCACATTATACTTTTGGAATTTGTATAGGAAAGAATGAAAAAATAACAAGAAATAAAGGGCCATCATTTCTGACATCCGCAGCTGGTTGGAAGCAATGTGCTGAGACCTCACGGCATAGAGTTTGGACTATGTTCTATTGGAACATTGACCCGAAGGAGGCCCCAAATGTTCAGTAGTAACTTCTGATTGGATGAGCTGATTTGATTCCTAGTTCCGCTCCATGTTCCTAAACGTATCAGCAGCATATCTGGGGAAAGGCAGCAACTTGACCTTGGATATTTTCCTTTACAAACGCCAGGAACCCATGACAGTATCTGAACCTTTTCTCCATATAACTCTCTTTTGAGATTCTGCAGCTTTTTGAAATGTTGACAAAGAACTACAAATGGTTAATCCAATAGGAAAACAGAGTGCAGAGATATGTCCAAAAGATAGCAAGATGAACAGGTAGCATGGTCGTGTCCCCGCTGTAGTCCGGTCTCCGTTCGTGCCGAGGTCACTGCTGTGGACGTGCCCGTGTGCCACTTTCTGTCTTTGTGCCTGTTGTGTTTCCGGTCCCTGTACTTGTTGCTATGTTCCTTGTTACTGCTGTGTATTCACCTGTCCTTGCTCCTGTTCCGATCTGCGTTCCTGTCGGCGTTCTCTGCGCACACTTCGGCCCGAGGGCGTGCGCACGCACTTTATTTTAAGTGGACATTGTACCAATTTACTGTCCAATGACCAACGATCTCCTGTGATTTAAGGAACTTCTTGCCTCTGCTCCAAAGTCAGTTCATTAATGTGTATCTGAGCTCCTGACCTGCTGCTGTTTACTGCTGCTCTGATAACTTTGTTTCTGCTGTTACCTGCCGTTATGCCAGTCTTAGACCTGCTCATGCACATTAGCTACCTGTCTAGGATACAGCTTCCAGTCTACGTTCAACCCTGCTGTGTCCAGGTTGCTGTTTCTGCTACCTATGTTCCTGTACCTACGTTTCTGCTGTTACCTGCCGTTGTACCAGTCTGCTATATACCTGGGATTCTGTTACCTGTATACGGCTGACACCTGCTGTCATCTCTGCCTATACCCATTTTCCTTCGTCCAGCACTTTGGCTGTCACCGTGATTAGCCACATCATGGGTAGAGACCTGGGGCTCCCAATAGCTAAGCCGTCCGGCCTTGCGGTGGACTCCAGTGAAGACCAGAGGCCCTTTAGAATCCGCTCCCTAGCGTGGTCTGCGTCTGCTATACCATCTTCGCTCGCGGTAGACCAGTGGATCCACATCTAACCGGTGCCCGTGGTGTTTGTCCCTGCTGACCTCCATGGACCGTTACAGGGGCACAGGTATACATTTATCTAAAGTGTCCTATCTAAAATACTTGTCAGCCCCAAAGCGACAATAGTTGTAAGTTACTGATGTGACTTTTACTCACAAACCACCATCGGACTATACTGCAAAAACTGATGTGAGATGTAGATCCAAAGATGGGTATGGTAAGGAATTGTAAGCCATCCCTATCTTTGGATCTGCATCACACATCAGTTTTTGTAGTATTTTCCATAGGTGGTCCATGAGTAAAAGTGACATCAGTAACTTACAACCATTGTAGCTAGTAGTGTCGTGTTTTTTGGGATATGATGATGCCTTTATTGAGGTGGTAGCACTGCTTAGGTAGGAAATATATAGATGGGTGCACTAGGGTTAGTTTGGGTATTTTCTTTTTAACATTGCTTTATTAAAGGTTGTGTTATATATAGAGATGGGCGAATCGATTCTAACGAAGTGGATTTGGTTTAGAATTTCAGGAAAACTTCGATTCTGAACGAAGTCGAAGTCAGGGTTACTTCGCGTGAACGAAGCGTGCTTTTGATTGATAAAATGTCTGCGAGCACATGGCGTTACATGGGGCAAAGAACTCTGGGAGGAAGAAGGGCATAGCCTACATGACATGTGCAGAGATGAAGCCAATCAGAGACCGGCGGGATTCTGTGACGTCACCGCACTATATAAGTCCGGGCGCGACGCTGGCAGCTCACACTCCTCTCACTTTACTGATTAGGGAAGGTGCTGCCACAGCTGCTTATGATACCTCTTACTAAAGAACTCATTTATATACAGCGATTTTTGGGGGGTGTCACAGCTTGTCTCAGAGACTGCTTCTCTTAACGTTCTAATTCTGATTTTGTGGGGTATTGGAACTGAAGTCCAGTGTGCGTCCAATGCAGCTGCATATACATGTTAATGCTATCTGCTCACAGCACATTGAATATCCAAGGGTTACAAAGCCTTTCCTGTTTTTTCTTTAAAAGAAACAGCGTTTTTAAAATCCAAATACCACTTCTTTTTTTTGGTTGCTCAATTCTTTTTTTCGCAATTTACATCCAGGGTTAATTAAGCGTTGTTCTGCGTTTTGGTCACAAAAAAACCGTTTTTTTAACCCCCAAAAAAAGACCTTTTTCCTGTAGCAAAATTTCATAAACAAAAGGTTAATTAAAATTTTTTCTCTTTTGGGTACCGTAAAATACACCCATTGTAACACGTACAAACCTGGTAATTTTGGTTGCTCATTTCTTTGGTCAATTTAGACCCGGGGGTTTAATTAAGCATTGTTCTCTGTTGTGTTCACAAAAAGAAACTTCTTTTCACCCCAAAAAAAGCAATTTTGCCTGTACTAATTTCATACCCAAGGTTAATTAGCCTGTTTGTGCTTTTACATTCATAAAATACAAGTGTTTTTAAATTAACATAAATAAATTTTTCCCTGGCCATTTGTGGAGCACAAATTATACCCAAGGGGTTACCCAGTTTTGTTATGGGTTCATTTGGAGTCAAATACGGGGTTGGGTATTTATCAATACAGATACTTCATCAAACAGTTTCGTACTTTTTTGAACAAACAGTATTCAGACAGAGAGGTGGAAAGGCTTTAACCTGGAGTGGGGGGCACAAACATTCCACCCGGGTCGCAGCACAGCAAGGGGAGTCGCAGCAGGGGTCAATCAGTGGGGGGCCACAACTGCCGCTGTTCAACCCCGGGGGTTTTGTTCGCAACCCAATGGTTTTGATTGGTTGACTGGGTATCCACTTCCTCTCAGAGCATCGACAACCCCAGCCAAGAGTCGGTTTGGGGAAAGTCAGACACAACCCTTTTGGGATGGCCCCGGAGCGGGTCAGCGGCCCTCACCTGTCTTCAACCCGCATCTGTCCCAAAAACCGTTTTCCCCACCAGAGATCACTATGTGGTCTGGGGTCAGCGCCCCTATATAGCAGGGGGAAAATTTGGGAGGGGATCAGCACTACTTGGCACGAAGAAATGGGGCCCAAAAACACCTGCTTCTTGCATAGGCGGCAAAGTATAGGTTGGAGAGTGGGTGGGAGGGCATGTTGTAGTGGCAGCCTCTCATACCCAAAACTGGTATGGGACGCTTTAGATGAAACACAAATAGATGATGATTAGCCGACCGCACTTGGGGGCCTTTGGGGCAAGGGTTCACCGCAGGAGAAGAGACATAGCTTGGGCCCGGCAACGGGGAGCCACAAGGGGGTTTGTGGGCCCGTTAGCGGGGTAGCAGCGGGGAGGGCGGAGCCAAGCGGCCACGGGGTAAAAAACCCGCTTCGCGGTCCAAGAAAGTAGCGGACAGGGCTTACGAGGCGCGGGGTAGTTCAATCAGGCAGAGCTTGGCGGTAAAAATCAGCTCTTACCCCGGGGTGGCAGTTCTTTGCTAAGACACCAAGGACCGAAATGGGGGTATGATTAAACTGTGGGCAAAAAGGGAAACGTGGCCGGGAGCTAACGTTGGCCCCGGCCCCGCGTCAACACATGCAGCGTCACCCCGGTGGCCTGGGAAACGTGGCTCAAAGTGGTGGGCCATCCTGCCGCCCGCAGCAGCGGCCAGTGGGACGCAACCATTCGCCAGTCAAGGTCCCCCACCCTGCAGAAGGGGGGCTTTTCCTTTGCCCTCTCCCGGTCCAATGCTCCGCTCCCCGTACTCTGGCGCCCAAGCTTTCAGCCAGGCGATTTCAAAAAAACAACAGATGCGTCCAAAACCATCCAAAAAGGTGCTGAGGGGCCCTGCTCCTGTCCAAGTTGTTGGTTGCAGTCCCCCCCCCTTCCCAAAAAGGTGGACCTGTACCATTCAGAGAAATAATGGCTTGTGCCCAGCCAGAGGAGAGTTTTCCCAAACCGAATTTCTTTTCCAAAAAGGCAGTACCAGCACTTCATAAATATGAGAACAGAAGGGGGGCCATCCTTTTGCTTATCGGTTTGTTCCAAGGTGCACGGCAGCGCGGACGCTGGAACTGTAACTACGGTCAGGGGCCCGATAAGTCCTTTATGGCCCATTGGGTGAATGTGCTTCCGGCCCAGACACCCAAAACATGGACAGGGGACGCCGTTTTCCCTCCACGTTTCAAAACGCGGCACCTGCGCAAAGTCCACCTCCTGCTCCCCACAGCTCCCCTCCAAAGTACTGCTCCACATACCAATGTGTAGGGGACCGTGTCACGCAGTTTTTACACTGGGTTGCCCCCGGCGAACGGTCACACAAGGGGGAAAATGCTCCCCCGCATGCAGCAAGAAATCGATGTGTGGCTTTCTCCGCGCCAACTGCAATTGGAACCATGGTGGGCGGACAATGGGGGGGAACATGGTGTGTGTGCACCGAGGAGGGGTGGCCTGCGCCCTGCTGGCGCCCATGGTTCAAATCTGGTTTTGTGAAAAGGTTCCTGAATCTTCCCCCGTCTTTAGAAAATTTTGAAAAAAGGCCAGGAAACTGTGCATGCATTCCCCCATTCCTTAAAAGCCCGGGAAAACCCCCCCGAATTGCAGCGGCAAACGGCCTCCCCCAACACAACCCGATATCATGTTTCCCCCCTTGGGAAATTTCCCGCCCGCACATGTTTTACCGACTTATGAAAAAGAGAAAGGCCATTAAGATTTTTTTATTCCCGGGGACAGGTAAACTTTGATGTAAGCCAGTGGCAGCTCAACGTGACACCTGCCGTTTTTTTAAGGCCATTCGAGGAGGCGACATTATTTTCAGTCACCAGGACTAGGGGTGAATAACGTAATTTTACTGCTTCAGCCTGGAACAGATGCGAAAAAAAACTGTCTGGGCAGGGGACTGGGGACGTGGCACTACATCTTGCGGCCACATAGTCCGGTGGGGGTGAAATGGAGGAGGAGGAGGACATTGGGGGCAAAGCATTTTCTGGGGGAAAGAGTGGTTTTCTACCAGGGGAAGAAGGAGGGCAGCGGGGATAGATGGAGAGAGGAAGAGAGGCAAAGACCGCAAGCACCCTGGCAGTATAAAAGTGGAGTGGAGGCAGGGAGCCCCTCGGGGTCACTTGTGCAATGGCCCCAGCATCTGATTTGCTGGCTGTGAAGCCGAATAGTCAGCATCGGAAGAGGGAAGACTTTGGCTCCCCCACCCTATTAGACCCCCCCGCCCGGTCCCAAAAAAGGGGGGCCTTTTTTTCCCCGCTATTGGGAGGGAGGACAAACTCAAAAAGTATAGGGAAATCCCCCGTAGTAGTTGGGGCCCCCGGCCCATGTGCGGAATCCCCTTCCCCCCTCTGCAGGTTTTGACCGGGGGGGGTTTTTTCAGGGGGCTTTAGTACCCAAATGCCGCGGGTGCTGGGGGAAGGTGGGGGGGGGGGAGCAAATACCAGATCCACAGACAACCTAAAACTGGGGTCATGATGAGCAGCTTTCCCTTTACCCCCCCCCAAATAAAAGGAGGGCAGTCGCCCCGCAGCGGAGCGGAGAAAACCCTGAACCAAATAGGTGGTTTGGGCCCACTTTTGGGCCCGCACCTTTTCCCCCCAGTTTGAAAGAAAACCCCTGGACTACTGGGCAGCCAAACTGGAAGGTGTCGTCCCGAAAACTTGCAGAGGGTTTTCAGTGGAAAAGCTGTCCTGCCCGGCCCGTAGGTTTTGGCAAACCCGGGGTGGGGGGTGGGTTTAGTCGGCGGGGGCCAAACGGTTTTTCCCCAAAGGAAAAAAACCCCCCTTTGTCCACGGGAAAAAAGTTTGGAAAGACCCGACCTTTGTCAAGATGAAAACAGGGGGGGTTTGGGATCGGGCCCGGATTTTCCCCACACCAAAACCTTAGGGTCAGAATACATCAGCCATGACCCTCACCCCAAAAATTTTTGGAAGAAAGAGTCTGGGGGGAAAAATACCTTCCTAGCCCCTTTCTGATCCGGGGCCCCCCCCTGATGCCCCCCAATTCTGCTGGGAAAAATTTTCCCCTTGCCCTTTCACCCCAAACTTTTTTCCGGGACTGGTAAATTTCCAACCCCCCTCCACCCCTCTATATTTGTGCCACTTTCTGACCTCATGCTGCGGGTCCCGGTGCCGTGACATTCCCTGTTTTCATTGTTTCCACTCTATGACCTCATGGTTGCTTTCCCGCCCCAAACGTCAAATTTCCCCTCTGTCATCGGGGGCCCTTTAGTGGAAAACTCCCCGGGGTTTTTTTTCCACCCCCAGGAAAATTTTTTCATTTTTGCCACCCGCTGACCTCATGGGTGCTGCTACCGTGATCTCCACACTGTGTATTGTGCCATTATGTGGGGCCCACTCCTTTTCTTTCCACCTCCCGAATGTCAAATTTTGCCACTGTCTGAAAATCAGCTGCTGCTTTTCCCTGCCTCCCCACGTGTTTATTGGTGCCACCAAATTTGGGCCCACCCCCGTTTTTTTCCAAACCTCCATAAAGGGCATTGTGCCACGGGCTGACCTCACCCGCATTTCTGTGGCTGCTGCCGTAACCTCCACACTGTGTCATTGGGCCACCTCTGACCTCATGGGGGTTTGCCCTTCCCCGTCACCTTCCCCTCTCTGTCTTTGTGCCACTCTGTGGCCTACTCCTGTTTTTTTTCCACCCCCCAAAATGTCATTTGTGCCACTGTCTGACCTCATGCTGCGTCGTGACCCTCCACACTGTTTTCATTTGCCCCCTGTGGCCTTCCCCTGTTTTTGCCACCTCCCGAATTTTCATTGTGCCACCCGTTGGAACCCCATGCTGCTGCTTTCCCTACCCCAAA
>JAODAL010019083.1:0-72975 GCA_025379985.1 Phyllomedusa bahiana
CATGTCAGGTTTCCCCTATTAGATCTCAAAAAAATGCTTATTGCGAAATACCTCCCTATGTATAATCCTCGTGTACAGGCTGAAAACCCATCAATTGTTGCCAGACTGTATCCTGAGCACACATTGTTTATTATCCTAAATTCTGGATTTAATTTTTTTAGTATCAAGCAAAAATGAGGGGTACACCAGCAAGAAACGGTCTCAAAATTTCCAATCTAGATACTGGGAGATAGGTTCTGTAACAGAACCTCTACTGGCCACTTTTGGGACGTCCCGGGGGACGATTTTAAATTCTTGTGCACTTTCGGCAAAAAATACCAATAAGGTTTGAGACTTTTTTAGGGAATAACCTTTCAGCTAAATTTTTGAGATAGATAGTTGTTTTGCACACCTTTTTGGAGAAGATTTTTGCAGCGCCCTTTATGATGTTCTGTCGGGTCCTTCTCTAATTTTTCATAAGTTGTCTGATCCCCCAATTGTCGATTTGCTTCTTCCACATAATATTCTTATCCATAATGACAATATTTCCCCCTTTTTCAGCGGGCTTAATCACCACACTACGATCCTCACTTAATCCCCTTAAAATGCATTATTTTCCTTCTGGAGTAATATTCAATTAAGATAAAGGGTATGTCAAAGCCTTGACATCCCTTAACACTGCATCATAAAACAAGGAGAGTGCCGAGAATCTGGGTCTGATTCTAGCACGATGGACGATATTATGGAAGTACAGCAAGATCACGGAGGATCCTATCAACGGGACAGTGACATCTCTTCACCATGAAACCCTTTAGGGGAGGGATCCGAGGGGGGTAGAAAACAAAATAAGTTTACCCTTACAGAAGGGGCGGTACGAAGAGGAAGGAGGTCTTTTGGGAGGAGGTAGAGGGGTCCTGCTCCTCAAAATTCCACAAGCATTGAAACAAATGTCATTAATATTTCTACAATCGTCCTAACAGATGTAGATAGATCGTTGCTTTCAAAAGGGTTAAATTTTTGTCTAACACAAGCATTTGCTTTCACACAATTTCAAATAGATCTTAGTAAATCACTGAGAAAGATCAATTTATATATAAGTTTTTTAAAAAAAAAACAAAAAGGTGTAATAAATAAAATATCTGAGGGTGAAATAACCGAGTAGTTGTAGATTAGGTTTTCCCTTTGGGGAAGAAAATTGACAGATGTAGATCGTGATGGGGCACGCGATCTTTTTGACCTCCTCACTGAGGAAAATTTGTTGTGGAAGAAGATAAAAGTGAAGAAAAATTTTTTTTGGGAGATATACAATCTAATTTATTTCCCCCTTTGTCACCGGGCTCGGCACTCTCCTTGTTTTATGATGCAGTGTTAAGGGATGTCAAGGCTTTGACATACCCTTTATCTTAATTGAATTTTAAACTCCAGAAGAAAAAAATGCATTAAGGAGATTAAGTGAGGATCGTAGTGTGGTGTTTAAAGCCCGCTGACAAGGGGGGAAATATTGTCATTATGGATAAACAATATTATTTGGAAGAAGCAAATCGACAATTGGGGGATCAGACAACTTATGAAAAATTAGAGAAGGACCCGACAGAACATCATAAAGGGCGTCTGCAAACTCTTCTCCAAAAAGGTGTGCAAAACAACTATCTATCTCAAAATTTAGCTGAAAGGTTATTCCTTAAAAAAGCCCTCAAAACCTTATTGGTATTTTTTTTGCCGAAAGTGCACAAGAATTTAGATCGTCTCCGGAACGTCCAAATAGTGGCCAGTAGAGGTTCTGTTACAGAACCTATTCCCAGTATCTAGATTGGATTTTGAGACCGTTACTTGCTGGTGTACCCTCTTTTTTGCTTGATACAAAAAACTTTTACTCCAGAATTTAGATATTATCAATGTGTGCTCAGGATACAGTCTGGCAACAATTGATGTTGTCAGCCTGTACACGAGGATTATACATAGGGATGGTATTGCAGCAATTAAGTCGTTTTTATTGAGATCTAATAGGGAACCTGGACATGTGGAGTTCCTATTTTGAGCTACTGGAATTCATATTAAAAAATATACATTCTGTTTCAATAACGAATGGTATATCAGTGCACTGGCACCGCGATGGGCACGCACGTCGCACCTACTTTTGCGAATATTTTCTTGGCATATTGGGAAGAGCAATATATATATATATATAATGTAAAAAATCCATATATAAAATATATACAGCACTGGTCAAGATTTATTGACGACGTGTGGTTTATAGGTCGGTTCAAAATCTGAATTTAATGAATTTGTGCGATATTAAATACAAACGAAGTGAAAATGGATTTTACAGCTAATTTTGGTGGTAGCAAAGTGGTATACCAGATTGAGATAGAATTAAAAAATGATGCATTAATCAAAAAGGGTATAGGAAACCCAATGCAACTAATTCGTTGTTAAAGTATGATAGTTTTCATCCCTCGTATGTGACAAATTCACTTCCATATGGGCAATTTCTAAGGTTAAAACGGAATAGCAGTGAGTATGGTGACTTTATAGAACAATCAGTCGATTTAATGGAGAGGCTGAGATCGCCGAGGTTACAGTGAGACAGTAATTTCAAAAGCTTTTATTAAAGCACAAAAACAGGAGAGGAAAATTTACTGTACATGAAGAGAAGAGGGAAGCGAATGGAGAGATTTGTTTCTCCTTCCAATACAGTGATCTTTCTTTAAACATATAAGGAATACAGTACGTAAAAAATTGGCACATTATTGCAACAGATACAGAGTTAAAGGATAGGACAGTTGACCCCCCTGTTGTTTCATTCAGGAGATGTAGGAACTTGCGAGATAATTTAGTTAAGGGAAGATTAGAAGAGATAAAAAGAGAACAAAAAAAATTGGTTTTCAGATCTAGCTTTCCTGTAGGGAACTATAAATGTGGCAATTGTTCCTTATGTCCCAAAATAGTGACAAAAAATACCATATGTTTAGGACCCCTTCAACAATACATGAGAGATTTTATTACATGTAAATCAAATTTTGTGGTGGGATGCACTTTGGTGTAGTTGTAAAATTATTATTTTTATTGGGGAAAACGATTAGACCCCTATACAAAAGAATAAAAGAACATATATACTCAGTAAAATCAGGAAAAGGGGTTTCCTCGCTTGTTAATCATATACAGATGTACATGGAGGAGATAATATTCAGTTTGCTGGTATTGAACGAATTATGGGATCAGATGTTAATCTTGATAGACATACTATATTGTTACAGTGTGAATCGAAATGGAAACTTAGAACAGAAGCCCTAGGTCCGCTAGGGTTAAATGAAAGGAATGATTTATCAGTGTTTTTATAATGTTTGTATTGTATTTGTGTAAAAGGTACCGGGATACAAAGGGTGCCAAGGGAGAGTTAAATTTGCCCAGCTGGCTCTCTCCCAGCATTTCCTTGAACAAAGCGTGTGTGGCGTGAAACGGCCGTAGGCTAGTCTTATTGTGCTTGTCCTCGGATATCTATGACTGAATAAAAGCAAAAGAAACGAAGTCTGGTGAGTGCCGCTCTGATTTTTCTTCTTCTGTATATACACTACTGGTCTATATTAATAAGAGTTTCCTCCAAACTTCTTTATCATACACTGTCCATTCATATAGCCATATAGACCAACATAAACAGCATTGTCTTTTCTCACATTTTTTGTTTTAATCCGTGTATACAAAAATTCTTCCAAAACACTTTTCTCCTTTTTTTTCAGTAAAAAGACTTGTCAAGGGGGTGTGTTTTTTCCCTCAAAATGTTGCACTTGTGTGCGGCGCAGACGGTTGTCCAAGCTGCTCCTAGCTACCACATATGGAAGAAGATCATGGACATGAAGGTACAATACCTATTTAAATTAATATGTCACGCTATGTTAAAAGACTGGCTGCTTAAGTCTTCTTACTGAAAAAAAGGAGAAAAGTTTTTTTAAAATAATTTTTGTATACACAGATTTAAATAATAAATGTGAGAAAAGACAAACCTGTTTATGTTGGTCTATATGGCTATATGAATGGACTTTGCCATGAGGTGCCATGTTGAACTTCCAGTGATCAGTATGAGAGATTGCGAGATTGCGATAACACCAAATTTAACACACCTGCTCTCCATTTACACCTGAGATCTTGTAACACTAAGGCCTCGTTCACACGGCTTATTCTGAGACTGATTGGAGCTGTACTGCGCGCCGGATTTGCGCTTCAGTACGGCTTCAATCCGTCCCAGTTACTACGGTAATCCACAGTTCTCCTCATAGAGAACTGTGGATTCCGTCTCTTCTCCCCGCTCGGAGAATCCGCAGAGAGGGGAGAAAGTGACATGCACATTATTTACGGCGTGTACGCGCCGTGAATAATGAATGTCTATGGGGCCGGCGAGCTTCCGGCCCCCCGCCCCGCCCCCCCCGCACGGCTGCCGGCGTAATTGCGGGGCAAAATCCGTCCCCGCAATTATGCCGGCAATAAACCGTGTGAACATTGCCTAACGGGTCACATGATACTGGGGAAGGAAAGTGGCAAATTGGGCAGTTTGTCCATTTTCACTTAGGTGTCCACTCACTTTTGTTGCAAGTAGTTTAGACATTGATGGCTGTGTGTTAAGTTATTTTGAGGGCACATCAAATTTATACTGTTATACAAGATGTACACTGACTAATTTACATTGTATCAAAGTGTCTTATCTTCAGTGTTGTCCCATGAAAGGATATAATACAAAATTTACGGAGTGAGCTCCGTACGCAGGTGATTAACGCTTCATTACCGCAACCTGTCATGGTTGCGATAATGAAGCCGCAGGCAGGAGGAGTGAGCTCCTCCAGCCTGCTCCCGGCAGCTGCCGCACCACAGTGCGGCAGCGATCTACAGTCAGATGCCCTCGGGAAGTGAAAGTCACTTCCCGAGGTCATCTGTGACGTCACGATGCCCACAATGCATTGTGGGCATCGTGACTGACAGTTGTCATGGCGACCAGTACACAGTAGTAAATATTGTGTACTGGCCTGCCTTCTAACAGCAATCTGATGATTGCTGTTAGAAATCCCCTATGGGGAAAAGTAAAAAAGTGTAAAAAAGTTTAAAAAAATGTAAAAAAAAAGGTGAAAACAAGTAAAACACAAACACAACAAATAAAATAAAAAGCCGTACATTGCCCTTTTCCCCTTTACAAACGCCAATCACCCCAAAAAAGATAAAAAATAAATAAAGTACCCATATTTGGTATCGCCGCGTGCGTAACGACCTGCCCTATAAATCTGTCATGTTAATTAATCCGTACGGTGAATGCCGTAAAAATAAAAAAATAAAAACAATCACAGAATTAAGATTTTTGTTCATCCCACAGCACATAAAATGGAATAAAAAGCGATCAAAAGCTCTTATAAATGCCCAAGTTGTAACAATTAAAACATCTGTTCATCCCGCAAAAAAAGTCCTTACACAGCTCTGTATACGGAAAAATAAAAAAGTTATGGCTCTCAGAAAATAGTGATGCATAAATATTCTTTTACACAATAAAAACACTTTTTTTTTAAAAAAAAGTGTTTCAAAATAAAAAACTATATAAACAGGATATCGCCATAATCTTTTCCACCAAAGAGTAAAGCTAACTTATCACGGATACTGCATGGTGAGCGCTGTTAAAAATAAAAATAAAAACACTACTAGAATTGCAGTATTTTCTTTACCCTGCCATCCAAAAAACAGATTTAAAAGCGATCAAAAAGCCTTTTCCCCCCAAAAATGATACTAATAAAAATTTCAACTCATCCCGCAAAAAAACAAGCCCATACACAGCTCCGTACACAGAAATGTAAAAACGTTATGGCTTTGACTATGGCGATTCAAAAACGTGTTTTCCTGGTTGAATAAAAGTGTTTTTATTGTATAAAATTATTAAAAAATAAAAAATATACAAATTTGGTGTAATCGTATTGACCTTCTGAGTAAAGCTAGCATGTCATATATACCGTACAGTGACCGCTATAAAAAACAAAAATAAAAAAACACTACCAAGATTGCTGTATTTTGCACCCACTACTGCTACAAATAAAAACTTCAACTCATCCCGCAAAAAACAAGCCCATACACAGCTCTGCACACAGCAAAATAAAAAAGTTATGGCTGTCAGAATAGGACAACATAAAAACGCAATTTTTTATAGACATATTTCTATTGTGTAAAAGTAATAAAACAGAAAAAACTATATAAAATCTATATCATTGTAATTGTACCAACCCCCATAGTAAAGTTATCCCGTCATTTATCCCGTATGGCGAATACTGTAAAATTGAAACTCAAAAAACAATGACCGAACTGCGTTTTTCCCCCCATTTTCATTGCCCAATGCTAAAAAAAAAACCTATGGAACACCTGTACACCCAAAATGCACAATATATCCCTAGATGAGATCCCTGAGGGGTGTTGAATCCAAATTGGGGCGATTTCTGGAAGGTTTCACCTGTTCTGCTACTTTGGGGGCTTTTCAATTGCGACATGGCCCCACCAAAATCTGCGTTCCAAAAGCCAAATAGCACTCCATCCCTTGTACACCCTGTCATGCACCCAAACAGCAGTTTACACCCACATTTAGGGTATTGCCGAACTTGGAAGAAATTGCTTGACAAAATTTTAGGGTTCTTTTTTCAAGGATTCCTTGTAAATATGAAACATTTTCAGCTAAAATTGCAGATTATTGGAAGAAAAAATTTCATTTGTATGGATAAAAATTTCTTACTAACTTAAAGCACAATGTGTCACGAGAAAACAATCTCTGAATCACATGGATAGGTAAAAGTGTCAAAAAGTTATTCTCACATAAAGTGACACATGCCAGATTTCAAAAATAGAGTTGTGTCAGGAAGACCAAAACTGGCTGGGTCTTTAAGGGGTTAAAGGGGATGTATCGCTTCTTTAGTTCGGCTGATTCATACTGCTCTCAGCTTCTCAACTCTAGAAATGCAGGGGCGTTTCCTCCCCTCCCAGCTGGGTGACGTCATCCCCCTTCACTGTTCATGCTGGCTCCTGAGACTCCCCCCCCCTCTGAGTCCACATGTCACGGTGTCTCTCCCTATCAGTCTTATTTTGTAAGAGTTGTATACATACCACAGGTTGCATTCAATCTAGACTGAGCACTGATCTCTTCTCCTCTCACAGCTGGAGATTTGTTACAGTTGAATCCAGCTTTCTATGAACAGCACAGATCTCCCTTCTATGCAGGAGAGTTAGGCATCGAGACACAACTGTGTTGTTTTCTGATTGTAGAATCTGCTGCAGTTTGTTTCTGCTAGGTGTGCAGAAAAAAATTGCTACGGCCTCTAACTCTGAGTCAGAAAGGCAGGAATTGACACACAATTGTGCTGCTTCCTGATTGTAGAAGCCTTGCAGTGTAATTCTGTTTCTTCTGGCTTTGCAGAGTGAAAATGTGCCGGTCACTTGCTTTGAGTGAGAGGCAGGAATGCAAGCTCCGTGAATACAGCCGACCGGGGGCTGAACAGAATGCAAATGAGCTCTCAGTTAGTGAAATGCAAGGAGGAGGGATCCAGAGGGATCCAACCAGGACTGGATATCAGTGTAAACAGAAACAGAAGAAAAGGAAAACTGTGAATAAAAGACAGCTTTGCTAATGACATCTAATTGCAAAGTTGCTTGTTTCACTGTCCCCTTATTCTGAAGACCATTTAATGAAATGATACAACCCCTTTAAGATTAAGTTTAAGATTCTAGCATATTTAAGTAATCCTACAATATATTAAAACGACCAATGACAGCAAAAATCATTATGCAAACTTTGATGAACTTTGTTAATTGGATAACTTGAATCACAAATAAGAATTTTAAACATGATATTGTGTGTTCCCATATCAGACATTTATGACATATTGACAGGGTATGCCATAAGTATCTAATAGGTGAGGGTCTTACCTCTGGCACCCACACGTATCTCAAGAATGGGCCTCTCTGCTCACCTGCTCACCTGCTATAGCTTTACAGAATGGCATGCATGGCTCTCTGTGTTCACTTCAATGGGGGTTATGAGCAGAATTGAGCACCTCTCCATTCTGTGCATTAGATGCATGTGATAGAATTACAGATTAAAGTTTCATTTTTTAATATTAGAAAAATATTAACTTTTTGCTTGACATTGTTGTGATCTGATTCTAATGGAATCATAAAAAAAATGTATACAGGTTAAATTTAAATAGGTATAATAGATGCAAAGCTAATTATGTAACATTTGTTTCCTCTGTGCATTGAACGAGTCAGCAAGTAAAAGAGTTGCTATGACAATCCTTATTTCACATAAATACAAGAACATTTTATCCAGCATATGGCATTCATTTATGAGGAAAAATAACTTTTATGCCCTTTAGTTTAACACTATCAAACAAATAAACTTAAGAAAACTATTTAAGCATCCAAAAAAATAATAAAAAATTAAAATAATAACTTCAGTATGCACAATTCAATCCACCTTCAGTATTTGGTAATAAAAAAATCAGTTTCCAACCACCCTTTATGTGTGTGGGTTGTTCTAGACTTGGCACTGATATGGAAATATGCCGTTAGATTAATGGTTTCTATATACTGCTGTGATATACTTGGCTAAATTAATATGAAAATGTAATTGCTTCAAAATAGGAAACATGACCTTACTAGCAAGAATCACATTTACATTAAAGACTTATTCATAGGCTGTATTACAGACCTAGGTTGTATGTGCCTATGATCTACCTCTTCATGCCTTCAATGTTATAGAGAGGTTTTGTCATTGGAAAGCATTGCTTCTAAGAGAGAATATAGTGCCTCATTTAAAAACCATATAAAGGTACTTAGGGTACCTATGACCATGTAATATAGACCTGTACAGAATCCATGTGGCTCTGTAGAGGGTCCATGCAAAAGCCTTTGCCATATGCATAGCTCATTAGGAGAACCATTATCAAATGAATTCAGTAAATGTTGAAAAGGTCTGATGTTATTAGAATTTGAGACTACAGGCAGCCTGTGACAGAGGTTCCTATGACAACACTTCCCCAACTCTGGTTGCTCACTGTATTTATAGTAACATGGAGCCTCATTGTAATGATAGGGGTCTAACATTTTACTTAAAAGGTAAGTCAGGGCTGCTAAGGTAATTTTAAGGCTGCATACAGGCAGGATATCTGGGCCCTCCACCCAATACCAGCTCCATTTGTGCAGCATATCAGCAAGCCTCTTTTTAAAAAATTCAATCAGGGTCCCTGACAGGAGTACTGCCAATATAGCGCTGATGGCACCCTGAGATAACTTGGAATTTTGAAAGTGTGTTGTCTTCTCAATATAGTGCTGGAATTTAAAAATAATGTAATTCTCTATATTCGTTTCAGTGGCCACTGCAGAGGAAATGTATGCCTTCATAAGGCTATCTCAGGCAAACAATTTTGATTGTTGTTTGAGAAGTTAAAGGGGATGTATCACTTCCTTAGTTCGGCTGATTCACACTGCTCTCAGCTTCTCAACTCTGGAAATGCAGGGGCGTTTCTTCTCCTCCCAGCTGGGTGACATCATCCCCCCCTTCACTGTGCATGCTGGCTCCCGAGACTCCCCCATCTCTGAGTCCACATGTCACTTTGTCTTTCCCAATGCCGTCTTGTTTTGTAAGAGTTGTATACAAAACACACGCAGCAATCAAAATAGACTGAGCAAAAGAACTCTTCTCCTCTCACAGCTGGAGATGCTCTATGAATGGCACAGATCTCGCTTCTCTGCAGGAGAGTTAGGCATCGGGACAAAACTGTTATGTTTTCTCATTGTAGAATCTGTTGCAGTCTGTTTCTGCTGAGCGTGGAGAGAGAAAATTCTACGGCCCCTAACTCTGAGTCAGGCAGGGATCGACACAAATTGTACTATTTCCTGATTGTGTAAGCCCTTCAGTGTAATTCTGTTTTTTCTGCCTGTATAAAGTGAAAATGTGACGGTCCCTTACTCTGAGTGAGAGACACAGCTCCGTGAATTCGACTGGGGGCTGTACAGAATGTAAATGAGCTCTCAGCTAGTGAAATGCAAGGAGGAGGGATCCGGAGGGATTCGACCAGGACTGGATATCAGTGTAAACAAAAACACAAGATAAGGAATACTGTGAATACAAGACAGCTTTGCTAATGACATCCAATTGCAAAGTTGCTTGTTTTCACTGTCCCCTTATTCTGAAGACCATTTAATGAAATGATAAAAACCCCTTTAAACCTGCATTGATCAGATAATTGACATAGTTTCTTAAAAAATAATCTTTGTACATGAAGAACCTTAATTAAAAGTATATTTACATTAAAAAAAAAATCTTCTAGTCTGAGATTCTCAAAAGGAACCTCTAAGCTTGTTCATGCTGCTCGAACCATGGGCAGCATAAAATAGTTGCAGGTTATCCGGTCCAAACCTATTGGTTGAACTCTAAAACTCTGCTTTGTTTCATGGTAAAACAACTACTGAAGTTTGGCTAGGTATGGGCAGACTCTCTATAGGCAGACATCAGAGAGAGGGCTGTCAGTTTAGGTGGTGGTGAGAAGCCGCATATCAAACTCATCACTTCTGGCCATGTTGACTTCTCACTGTATATCGCCCCAATTTCACTGGATGTTTTTTAGGGTAAAACCCACATGGTTGGGATCAGGTAACCTGCATATTGCCCATCGATTAAGCAGTATAAACTAGGTAATAGGTTCCCATTGAAGACTGAGGGTATAGTCAGTCCATGAAAGGAGCCCTTCTGTCTGTATCACTAAGACAACATTTCCTATTATTTTTGTACTCTGGGTTTTCAGAAATAACTGCAATAATGACAATAGTCATCAATTACTGCTGACTTTCACTTAGGTCCATTTGAATGTTCAACCAGATTAATAGCATAAGTATCCACTATGCAGGTTATTTTTCTACTTCATGTATTGCTGTTATGTCAAGGTTAGCATATCCAGTAAAACTGTCGGTAAAAGTATCAGGAAGATAACAGAAATAGAATGAAACCTGTAATTATATGTCATCCAGCTAGTTAAATAGTTAATTGTAAATGCTGAATGCTACATTTTCACCCCCGTGACTTGTGGATATTTAATCTCATTGTGTAGATGAATAAATGCTATTCGTACTTAATTAATCTTGTTACAGAATGCTACCATATAGCAATTCAAAAAAAGGGAAAAACATTAGGCAATCATTTCCAGATCCGAGTTGTTTTTCCTTTACATTGTAATTTTACACCACATATCCTCAGTCAAACATTATACCAGAATGATGGTCTTACTTAGAATAAGAAACTCTGATAAATAATTGAAACAGGAAACAATTTTCTGCTACAGGTATTACAGTGTTAGAATACGTACAGCTAATGCACTGTTTTTAGAGAATGGCATAATTAGGTCTGGCTGTCAAAATAAATGATACATGTTTAGAAATAGAAAGCTGGTTTCCTTTATCATGTTGCACACAAACAAAAATATTCATAAAAAATGTGTTATCAAATAATATCAAACTTATCCAGAAAACCCAATGTATTGTAAGCAAGCTACATTCGTTTTCTCAAAAACAAATATTAACCCCCTCCAGTAATGAAGTGTTGAAGAAAACTAGTCAAAATTGAATTTTACAAAGTTCTAGGCTTTTTAGAGAGTTGTTCAGATACCCTAATAAGCTAAAGAAATCTACATAGTAGGTAACAATTACAGGTCTCCACACACTGTATATGACACTAGCAGTGAAGAGAAATGGTGGTGGTACATATTCTGACACCAGCAACACTTTTGCTTTTAGACACTTAACAGACAAAGATAGTGGCCCAGGACACAGTGCTGAATTACTAACCTGTTTTTCCATAAGCACTGTACTAAAGTTCAGGGAGTGGGGCAGCAATGGGATTGTGTTTTTCTATAGAGCTTTTCTTGAAGGCTTAGGGTCCGTCCACATGGCATGGTTTATTGGTCGGATTTTCAGATGGTTTGTGGATTTGGAAACCATCTGAAAACTTACAAGAAACCATCCCCATAGACTTTAAAAGAAAATCCGTTCAGTGGTCTACACTGAACATATTTTCAACCTCCAGTGTTCTGAAAACCTTAGAGCATGCACAATCTTCTGTCCAGTTTTCGGGCAGAAGGTGTTCAATTCAAAGCCTTTGAAAGGCAATAAAATACTGGCCAGATTCTTAACCAAAATTCGACCGGCATTTTACATATGCCATGTGGAAATACCCTTATCCTTATCATAGAAAGTAAAGGTTATCCCCAGAATATGTCACCACTTTTTGATCAGAGGGAGTCTGAGATTTTAGAGCAGTACACTACTGCTTTAATATACTGCACACTGGTTGGCTGGGTGCTGTCAGAAAGTGATAGAGTCACTAAGATGTGCTTTCACCTTTTGATTAGTGTTGGTCCTATCACCTCCCACCCATCAGTCCTAGGTTTTAAGGGACAAAATCACTGTATTTCTTTGCATTGTGGATAAATAGGAGAGCTCAGGGCGATAACTAGCAGTCATAGAGCCCCAAAGCAAAATAAGATGGGCACCACAACCGCACGAGAAACTGAAGCAATAGTATAAGGGGGGATAATTAGTTATTGATAATATAGCCATTAATCAGAGAACCCACATAGTAGTGCTTGATATTAGAAAACCAACAAGATGTTGTTAACAAAAAAGGTACTATGTTCTTGCACCTAAGTGAGCTCTGCAACATTGGGGCAGCTGCTATATCTATAGTTACACCCATAGAAGTTCTGCTGTTCAGAGAAAAAAAAATAATGGGGAAACAGCCCTTAAAGGGGTGTTAACATCTAACTCTGATGATATATCAATAGGATATGCCATTAAAGTGTGATATGCTACACCTATCTTGGAAACAGGCCCCTGAAAGTCTCAGTTCAGAACAAAGAATAACTTGCACTTGTGCATTCCACTCAGCTGTACTGAAGAAGAGAATGTAGAGTACTGTGCAACAGCAGCCTATTCTCCTTTGTGAATAGAGTTTAGGAGTCCATTTCTGAGAATGGTGCAGGTCCCAGAGGTAGGACCTACACCTATCACACTTTGAAGGCATAACCAGTTTGTTTACATTCATGTGACCAATAGAGATGGGCGAATTGATTCTAACGAAGTGGAATTCATTTAGAATTTCAGGAAAACTTCGGTTCTGAACGAAGTCAAAGTTTGGGGTTTTCGGGTGGAACAAAGTGGCTTGTCATTGAAAAAATGGCTGCGACCATGGGTTACGGGGGCAAAGAACTTGGAGGAAAAGGGCATAGCCGCATGACATTGCAGGATAAAGCCAATGGGGGGAACGGGGGATTCTGTACGTTACCGCACTATTAAGTCCGGGCGCGGGGGACTCACATTCCCTCTCATTTTACTGCAGGGAAGGTGTGCCCGGGGGGTTTTTACTGAAGAACGTTTTTTAAGGGGATTTTTTGGGGGGGGTGTTGGGGGTTGGGGAGAGTTTTTAAGTTTATTTTTTTTTTTTTGGGGGTTTGGTTGAAATGTTTCCCCATGCAGTGCATATACTTTAAAATCCTATCGGGCCACACCCACATTAAATACCCAAGGGGGGATCTAAGCCATTCCCTGTTGTATTCATTTAAAGAAACGCGTTTTTACAATAAAATCCCCACTTCTTTTTTGGGTCCCTCATTCTTCGGGCAATTTACATCCGGGTTTAAATTTTAAGCGTTGTTTTTCAGCTGTGGTGACTCCAAAAACGTCTTTTTAAACCGCCAAATATAAAAATTTTTTCTTTTTCCTAATTCACAAGCAAAGGTTAATTAAATTTTATCTCTTGTTGTTGGGTAAAAAAACCGCATTGTAACACGCTACAAACTAGTAGTTTGGGGTGGCTCAATTTTTTGGGAATTTACTCCAGGGGTTAATTACGCGTTGTTATTCAGCTGTGGGGGCCCCCAAAAAAACCCGTCATTTTCCCGCCAAAATTTAATTTTTCCCTGTAGCCTAATTCAAAGCAAGGTTAATTACAATTTTATCTTTGTTGGTGGGTAAAAAACACTGCATTTAACCCTATAAAGCTTTTGTGGGGCTCAATTTTTTGGGGCCCCAATTTTTACACCCAAGGGGTTTAACTAAGTTTTTTTTCTGCAGTTGCACTCAGAAAAAGAAATTTTTTTCACCGCCACAGAAGAAATTCTGTAGCATAATTCATATCGAAGGTTTTTAAACCCCTTTACTTTCAGTAAAATCACGGGGTTTTTTAAAAAGGCAATCAAGTAAATTTTTCCCTGCCCATTTGGGGAGCGCAATTTTATAAAGGGTTACCCAAGTTTCTTAGTGGGTTCTTTGGGGAGTAAAATACAGGGGGGGAAAATTTATCATATACAGAACTTCATCAAAAAGTTTCTGTACATTTTAAAACAAACAGTATGTCAGAAGAGGGGGGAGGTCTTTGCCTGCAGTGGCGGGGCAAAAATATTCCTGGAGCGGGCCCCAGGGGACCAGAAAGGGATCACAGCGGGGGTCATCGTGAGGCAAAACTGCGCTGTCTCGAGCGGGTGTGGCTGAATAGCAACCAAATTCTTATTGGGGACTAGGCATCCACTTCCCCCAATACATCTGCCCAAACCCCCGCAAAGAGTGGGTGGGAATGTCAAAAAAAACCCCCTTATTTGGGCATGGCCCGGGAAAGCGGTCCGGCCCCTCCCCTGTCCTCAACGCCTCTGCCCCATCCGGTTCCCCCAGCCAGAGATCTACTATGTGGTCTGGGCTCAGCCCCACTATATGCGGGTGAACAATTTGGGAGGGCGTCAGCAGCTATTGGCAGCGAAAAAATGGGCCATACCCCCTGCTTCTTGCAGTAGGCGGCAAAGTATAGTTTTAGAGTGGCATGGGAGGTATGTTGTGAGGGGTCACCCTCTGCAAAAAAAAGACCGGTTGAGGACAGCAGTGACGATGAAACACAAATAGATGATGTGTAGCCGACCCCATTGGGGACCCGGGGGTGGGCAAGGGCTTCATCATCGTCAGGGAAGAGGGCGTAGCTTGGGGGTCAGGCAGCGGCGCAGCCACAAGTGGGGCTGGGGCCCGTGAGTCAGCAGGATAGCAGCAGTGGAGGTGGGGAAAACAAGCGGCCACGGGGGTTAAAAAACCCGCTTGCGGCCCAAAAAGTAGCGGCACAAGGGTCAGCGAGGCGGGGGCAAGTAGTCACTCATGGGAAAGCGTTGGCGGAAAAAATCCGATACTCGGGGGTGTGGCATTTCTTTGCTAAGACCCCGGAGGAGCGAATATGGGTTATGTAGAATCTGAAAGCAAAAAGTGAAGCGTGGCCGGGGAGCTAACGTTGGCCCCCGGGCCCTGCGTAACACATGCAGGTCATACCCGGTGGCCTGGGAGAACGTGGCTAGATGTGGTTTCCATCCTGCCACCGCAGCAACAGCAGCGCAGCAGCGCCCCCATGGCACACAGCCATTGCGCCAGTCGGGTCCACCACCTCTACAGAAGGGAGTGTTTTCTTTGACATCTTTCCCCCGTCCAGATGCCCTGCTCCTTGCTCATGGCCCCAGCAGTCTTTCAGCGAGGCGATTAAAAGAGACAAAAGTATGGTAAACCCTCCAAAGGTGCAGAACGACCTATCCTGTCCATTTTTTGGGTGCTGCGTCCCCCCCTTTTCCCCAAATGGTGGACTCTGCCCCCCCGGGTTTTCAGAGAACTAATGGCTTGTCCGGCCCAGAGGGAGAGTTCCAAAGCCTAATTTATTTTCCAAAAAAAGGAAATACCAGCACTTCAAAAATATGTAGGGGGGCCCGTCCTTGAGCTTATCGGTTTGTTCCAAGATGCAGGGCAGGCGGAGTCGGGAGCGAACTACGGTCGGGCCATACATGTCCTTTACGGCCCACTGGGTAATGTGTTTCCGGCCCCAGGACACAACAACTTGGACAGGAGACGCCGTTTCCCCTCCAGTTGTCAAAATGCGGCCCTGCCAATGCCCGCCTCCTCCTCCCCCCACCACCAGCATTCCACAAGTATGCCCTTACCACATGTTAGGGCCACGGGGTCACGCAGTTCTACCCCGGCTTCCCTTTGGCGAACGAAGTCACAAGGGGGGGAACGCTCCGGTCATGTATGGGGGAAACGGTGTCCGCGCGCACCGAGGAGGGTTTGGTCCATGCGCCCTGCGGGCAAGTGTTCAATTGGTTGTGAAAGGTTCCTGAAGCTTCCACCGTTTCAAAAAAATTCTGAAAAGGCCAGGAAATGTGCTGCACTTCATCCATTCCGACAAAGCCAGGCCCCCCCTCGGTTGAAGGGCAGAACGGCCCCCCCCAACACCCCTTGATTGCAATTTTTCTCCCTTTTGGAATTCCCCCTGCAATGTTGAAAGAAAAAGGCCCTTTAACTTTGATGTCAGCCAGTGGCAGCTCATGGTGACACCTCTTTTGTTGGGGCCATTCGGGAGGCCACGTTTTTGTCAGTCCCCGGACTAGGGGATAAATAAGTCTTTCCCACTGCTTAAGTCCTGGAACAATGTGAAAAATCTGTCTGGCAGGGATGGAGAGTGGCGATACACTCTGGGCCACAGGTCCGTGGGGACTAAAAAGGGGAGGAGGGGGAGGACTTTGGGCAGAAGCATTGTCGGTAAAAATTAGGGGTTTTTTACCCGGTGACAAGAGAGGAGGAGCAGGAGCAGCTGGAGGAGGTAGTGGGAGGAGGAAGAGGGCAGATGCCCCCCAAGCACCGTGGCAGTATACAGGGGAGATGGAGGCAGGGAGCCCCTCGGAGCACTTGTGCAGATGGCCCAACATGCTGATTTGCTGGCTATGACAGCCGAATATAGCACCCCGGGCAAGGGTGACTTTGGCTCTCCCCCCTATTGGACCTCGCTACCGGCCCCAAAATGGGAGCCTTTTTCCCAGCTATTGAGAGGGGGCAAACTCAAATACTTAGGGAAATCCCCCGTAGTCATTTTGGCCGCTGCCTATGTGGGGCATGCCCCTCCTTCAGGTTAAGGGGGGGTTCTTCAGCACTCACGTACTCTCCCGCGGGCGGGGGAAAGGGTGGGGGGGGGGGTAGGAGCATCCCATCCATCACAGAAACCCAAATTTGGGGGATCATGTTGAGCAGCTTCCTTCACCCCCCATAGGAGGGCAGTCCCCAAAGCAGCCCCGGCCCGGAGCAGACCCTAACCAACAGGTGGTGGCCTACTTGGACGCCCCTTGCCCCCCCTTAAAAAGATCCCTAGACTCGGGCAGCCAAACTGGGGGTGTGGGAACTTGCCGATTTTGCGTGGAAAAGCTGTCCTGCCCGGCCATTTGTGTGGCTCAGGGGGTTTCGTGCGGCGGGGACCACGTTACCCATGGAAAAAACCCCGCTTGTCCAGGGAAACTTAAACGATTACCTTTGAAAAGATGAATCAGGCGTGGGGCCAGGATTTCCACAACCAATGCCTTAGGCGTCAGACTACATCAGCCATGACGCCTCATTAAACTGGAGAAATGGTCTGGGTTTTAAAAATACCTGCCTCACCCCTATTTGTGCCGCCAACCCCCCTTGCCCAATCGCTGACAGTTTTCTTAAAATTCCACCAACCCCTCTTTACCAGGGACTGGTATTGCCACCCACCTCGACCTCGTATTGGCCCCCTGTCTGATCATGCTGTTGCTCCTGCCGCTGTCACCTCCCCTCTTTCATTGTGCCCCTCTGTGGCCTACTCCAGTTTTTCCACCTCCCGAAAAGTTTGTGCCACTTTCTGACCCCATGCTGCTGCTGTCGCTGCCCTGATAGACACTGTGTATTGTGCCACTCTGTGGCTATTCCCGTTTTTGCCACCTCCCGAAGTCATTTTGCCACTGTCGACCCCATGCTGCTGCGCCGTCACTCCCCTCTCTGTAATTTTGCCACTTGGGCCCACTACTGTTTTGCCACCCCCAAATTTATTTTTGCCACTGTCTACCTCATGATGCTGTGCCGTGACCTACACACTGTGATTGTGCCCCTTTTGACCTCATCCTGCTGCTGTGGCTGCGGTGATCTACACACTGTGTCATTGTGCCACTGTCGACCTTGCTGCTGCTGTGGCTGCTGCCGTGACCTCCCCACTGTGTCATTGTCCCCCTCTGTGGGCCACTCCGTTTTTGCCACCTCCAGAATGTGATTGTGCCCCTGTTGACCTCATGCTGTGCGGGCTGCTGCGGACCCCCACACTGGTCATTTCCCACTTGTGGCCTACTCCTGTTTTTGCCACCTCCCAAAAGTCATTGTGCCCTTTTGACCTATGCTGCTGTTTGGCTGCTGCCGTGACCTACACACTGTGTCATTGTCCCCCCTTGGGGCTACTCCTTTTTTGCACCCCCAGAATGTGATTGTGCCATGTCTGACCTCATGCTGCTGCTGTGGCTGCTGCCCTGACCCCAAAATGATATTGTCCCCCCTCTTGGCCTATCCTGTTTTTTTCCCCCTCCAGATGTGATTGGCCCTGTTCCTAGCTTTGCTGTGGTGCTGCCCTGCCTACACACTGTGTCATTGTGCCACTGTCGCCTCGGCTGCTGTGGCTGTTCCTGACCTCCACCTGTGTATTGCCCCCTCTGTGGCCTACTCCCGTTTTTGCCACCTCCAGAATGTGATTTGCCACTGCCCGACCTATGCTGCTGCGTGGTGCTGCCGTGACCCCCACACTCTGTCATTGTGCCCCTGTTGACCTCATCTGGCTGTGGTGCTCGTGACCCCACACTGTGGGGATTGCCCCCTTTTGTGGCCTATTTTTTTGTTTTTTTCCACCTCCCGAATTGATTGTGCCATGCCGACCTCAGCTGCTGCTGTGGCTGCTGCCGTGACCCCCACACTTGTCATTGTGCCATGTTGACCTATGCTGCTGCTGGGCTGTGCATGACCTCCCCACTGTGTTATTGTCCCACTCTGTGGCCTATCCTGTTTTTGCCCCTCCAGAATGTATTGTGCCCTGCCTGACCCCCATGCTGCTGCGTGGCTGCTGCCGTGACCTCCAACTGTGTCATTTTCCCCTCTGTGGCCCACTCCTGTTTTTTTTTTCCACTTCAGAAAAGTCTTGTGCCACTGTTGGGCCTCATGCTGCGGCTGTGGCTGCTGCCTGACCTACAACTGTGTCATTGTCCCACTCTTGGCCTACTCCCATTTTGCCATCCAAATGTGATTTTGCCCCTGCCCGACCTCTGCTGCTGCTGTGGGTGCTGCCGTGACCTCCACACTGTGCATTGTCCCACTCTGTGCCCATCCTGTTTTTTGCCCCCTCCAGAATGTCATTGGCCCCTGTCTGACCTTGCTGTGCTGTGGCTGCTGCCATGACCCACACACTGTGTCATTGTGCCACCCGACTGACCTCATGCTGCGCTGTGGCTGCTGCCGTGACCCCCACACTCTGTTTGTCCCCCTCTGTGGTCTACCCTTTTTTGCCCCCTCCAGAATGTCATTGTGCCACTGTTTTACCTCTGCTGCGCTGTCATGACAACACGTGTCTTGTGCCACTTCTGACCTCATGCGCTGCTGTGGCTGCTGCGTGACCTACACCCTGTGTCATTGGCCACTGTTGACCCCATGCTGTGCTGTGGCTACTGCCATGCCCCCACCTGTGTCATTGTCCCACTCTGTGGCCCACTCCTGTTTTTGCCACCTCCCGAAAAGTGATTGTGCCCCCTGCCTGACCTCATGCTGCTGGTGGTGCTGCCGTGACCTCCACACTGTGTCATTTTTTCCCACTCTGTGGCCCCACTTGTTTTTTTCCCCCTCAGAATGTCATTTTGCCCTGTTTCCTCATTGCTGCTGGCTGCTGCCATGACCTACACACTGGTCATTGTCCCACTCTGTGCTATTCTGTTTTTGCCACCTCCAGAAAAGGTCATTTTGCCACTGTCGACCCCCCTGCGTGTGTGGCTGCTGCCCGTGACCTAACATGTGCATTGTTGTTTTCGGGTGTAGGTAGTGGATCGTGGACCCCCGCAGCGGGGGGTGTAACCCGTACCAGGGGCGGGGTAAGTAAACCCGGTTTTCACCAGAGCCCCGCCCAAAGCGGGATGGACTTGCTGCGGGGGAGAATACCAGGTCGCCCCACTGGCTGACTTGCTTGCGGCGGCAGCCAAGGGGAGTGCGTTGTACCAAAACGTGTGACGTGGGGTGTCGGGGACAGGCAGGGGGTCAGGGCAGGCGGGGAAAGGTTCGTGGTCAAGAAACGGGGTGCGTAATGGTTCGGTACACGGTAAAGGAAACGAACAGGAAACGCTTTCTCTGAAGCTGTAAGGAAATTTTAGATCCGGGAAGGAAGTCCGGGGCGGGGAAAACCCTTATATAGGGGCAGCGGTCGCAAACCAATTACGACGCGCGGCCTTTAAAAATTTAAGAAATACCGGCGGGTAGGGGGGCGGCCACGCACGGGAGCCGGGGGAGGGGGGGCCCTGAGGACACAGGAGCGCGGCAGGGGTAAGTGGGCACCCCCGGGGGGGGGGCACGCCCCCGGCCCGACCTGGGACCGGCCTACTCGTCCCCCGGGGGGGGGAGCACGGGGCAACACGGGGGCCCCGCGCCCGACCCCGGCTGCGGGCCACCCGTGACAATTGTGCCCCTTTGATTGCTGTGCTGTGCCTGCTGCCGTGACCTACCACGTGTCTTGTGCCACGTTGACCCCATGCTGCGCTGTGGGTGCTGTGACCCCACACCTCTGTCATTGTGCCCCTGTCTGACCCAGCTGCTGCTGGGCTGTGCCCTGCCCACCATCTTTTATTGTGCCACTGTCTACCCCATTCTGCTGCTGCCGTGACCCTCAACTGTGTTTGGGCCTCTGTGGCCTATTCCTGTTTTTGCCACCTCCGAATGTCATGTGCCACTGTCTGCCTCTGCTGCTGGGCTGCCCCCGGCACCTCCACACTGTCCTAAAGTTTCCACCGAGCTCTCGCTGTTTTTTTTTCCCCGCTTTTGCTGGATGACTTTATCAGGCAACATTCCCGCTTCAGTTTTTTGTCAGTTTTTTTCCCCTTAAGTGCCCCGGAATTTTATGTGAAACGATTTAAAGCGGCGCATTTCTGGGTATACTAAAAACAACATTGTTTGAAGACCAAAACCAAGCTCCCTCTGCATATTTAAACATGGCACAATGTTTTACAGCCCCTGCAGGCTCGTGCAGCCCGGGAAAAAGGTTTTTTAACGTGTTTCCCGAAGTAATTTGGAACGAAGTTATTTTTTGCCGAGAAATCCAGCAAAGTGAAGAACCAATTTCGGGAAAAAAATTTGCCCCTTCTAGTGACCAACCATAAAAAACATAGGTGTGGAAGTGACATGGTGCATTGCTGTTTTAGCCTTACCCAAATTTTGCCAGCAATCCCAGTCGTATCACAGAAAATTGTCAACCCAAAGGGGTGGATCTTTTAATTTTAAAACCTTTTTTTTTAATGTCTGAAGAAAGGCTGATGATTGGTAACACAAATTTCCTGAGATTCCCAATCCAATCCATTACATAGAGCCAGGCTGTATAATACAATCGTATTTACTCAGACAAGGCAGATCTGGACAGACAAACCCTTTGGATTGAGGTGAAAAATTTTTCCGATTGGGGTACAAACCAAAAGTGACGGACAATCAAAAGCAAATTTCAGCCATTAAAAGAGACAAACTGCTCAAAAAAAAAAAAGCCGGAATGAAAACCGAAGTGCCCCTAGTTGTCACCACAACCCAAGCTGGGGGTCCTACAAAGGGTTTCCAAAGAACTCCAACCTGTGCTAATGCAAAACAGACTTAAAAAAAAAACCCATCCCCCTCTCCTTTCCTTTGGCAACCACCAACCTCAGCGCATTATTGTCCGGAGTGCCCGAAAGGCTCCCACCCAAAAAGGCACCCCATCCCGCCTGCGAAACGGGGCAAAACCGCCACGTCCCCACCGCTGACAGTGTATAATCTACAGTACAACAAGTAACAGAATAAGGGGAACATTTTTGTAGGGCTTCCAAGGTTGTATTCATAAAAGTTTGGGGGCAATATCCCACCACAGGTTTGTGGGGAAAAAGGGCAGAACTCAGTCAGTGCATGAATTCACACTGATTTTCCATTTAAAAACAGCAGACTGAATTATGGGCTGCACACTTCTTAAAGAAGACCATCCATTGAAGTTTTCAGGTTGGGTTCAATGGGACATATTAAGCGCAGAAGGAGAGGAAGGAATGGGAAATTTAAAATAAAAAAAATTTCAAAATTTGCAAAAATGATAAATTTCATTCCCGTTTTATGTCACCTATGTGTGAACTCTGGGGCCCACAAATCACGACCTGAAGCAAAGAATAAGAGCAATAAATTTCTGATCCTTCTTTCACGCCCCACAAGTTTCAGATTGTTTATTCTTGACCCGTTGTAAGTGACTTCTTACTTATATTGCATTTTTCTTTTTTAAAGTTTAGCCTTGAAGATCCATGTTTCTGTGTATAAAAAGCTGTAAATTTTCGTTTCTTGATAATATTATGTCTAAGAAGGGAGCTAGTACTCGTGAAAGTCCCCAATCAAATTACTCAGTTAGCCTCTAAAAGGTATCGCCTGATTTCTTCTACTACTTTCTAAGGCTAACACGGTACAACATTATACTACTGAGATTCCCAACAAATCTTGGGTTGGATTCAGCCTGACCTTAATTAACCCTAAAGGCTAGCTCTACTGCCACTACTCTCTAGTGGCTGGTGTTAGAAGTTACAATATTTGAACCCTCACTGATTGATCAGTGATGAGATATTCTATCAATATATCATCAGTATATATAGAAAGACAATGCCTTTAAAATAAACAAGCAGCAAATGACTTCAGGAACTGTTGGGGAAAGATCATAGTTACCATAATGCTGCCTGTTTGACATGTCCTATATTATTAGATATGTCATGGGCATCATTTTTGCACTTTACTACATAACTATTATCGCAGTGGTTTAATACATTTTCTTTCCAATGTTATTTTGTCTTTACATGAAATATCAAGTAGAATGTCAAGGACAAATATATCATTCACTTTGTTATGGAAAACGTTTTTCACATTCAAGTTGTGTTTTATTAAAAATATGTCAATGGGACAACAGTATTATTTCCTTAAAGACTGCTACATTCTAGCAATTGGCAAAATTGTTTTCCTCCCTGCACAAATATAGATATAAAATAAACTTTTATCATCTTGCTTATAATAGAAGCATTTTTGGCGAATCTGTGCAAGGAAAGGGAAAAGTTAAAAAGTAATACTTGTTAAAAATACAGATTACTGTAAATTATTTAAATTGAACGAATCATTGATGTTTTCTGTTTTGTATTTGTGACAATCCTGCCTTCATTCATTTGGTAAAAAATTGTATTTCTTTAAATAAACAGGTTTAGTCACAACAAAAATTCCAGTTTTCTTTCTATTTAGGTAATTTGTGTCTTCTTCCACCATTTGGTTAACATTCTTATGACTGACATACATGCACGACTCATTTCATGTTATCATATGATAACCTGTAGATTTTTTAGTTGGAATATGTACAGATAATGCTTTTAAATAATTGTTGTTCTGATCTTAAAACAAATAACAGGAAAAGCCGTAGTATCATGGTCAAGGTAAATTTTGCTACATCGGTATGCATCCAACAAAATGAGATAAAAGCGTACTCCATTCGATGTCATAATCTACCTTAAGAACACTGAGGCATTTTACCCCAAGAGTACTGATTAGATAGAGACGAGCTCCAAAAAGGGAAATTTGTCATATATTATGGCTCTTTACTAGTTGGATTTTGTATGTACACATTAACCTTAAGATTTAGCAAGTCAGCCTGCCTTTTGTTTGAAAATAGTAACACGAAGTTCTGTATAATAACATTTTTTATAGTTCTCTACATTAAGTTATTTGATATCTTTGCTTACAGTTATTCAATAGAAAATTTCATTTTTTACTTGTAGTCAATACGGTCTGTCTTGGTCATGAGAAGATCATACAGCTACAAGGTTTGTTACCGTCACACTACAGTTATCAGACCTCTGTCTTATAAGAAGCTAAGCAAATGTGTTTTCGTTACATCAATGGAAAAAAGTTTCCATTAAATAACTTTTTATCAAACAATGAGTAGCTTTTATTTGTACTAAAAACCATACCACTTTAAGGCCTTTATGAAGTTGTTGTTTAGACTTACAAAATTATAAAGAGTAAATCTAGCAAGTTATGCAGTAACCAACACATGTATTCCAAGATGTCTCCTTGCTCCTGATCTGTGTGTTGTCTTGATCCTTACTAGATATAGCTATAGCCAGAACAGTTTCTAGGCTAATTACACTCAGGGAGGGGGGTGAAGAACACAATGCATCATCATCGACCAGAACCAGAATATACAAAAAGCTTTAACACAATGTTCTACGTATAAAACTACTAAATAATACAGTTAACAAATAACACTGCTACACAAAACCAGAATCCCAAAGCTAAAATTACCAATGTCCCCCTCTTATATACCCCCTGTAAGTTAATATATGACCTCTGTAGTTATATGTCCCATGTAGGTAGGTATATGCCCCCTGTAGGTAGGTATATGTCCCCTGTAGGTAGGTATTTGCCTTCTGTAGGTAGATATATGTCCCCAATAGGTAGTTATAATCCTCTTATAGGTAGGGATTTTTCCCCTGTAGGTAGGTGTTTTTCCCCTGTAGGTAGGTGTATGCCCCTATAGGTAGGTGTATCCCCTCTGTAGGTACATATACTCCCCCTGTAGGTAGGTATTTGCCCCTTGTAAGTAGATATATGACCCTTGTAGGTAGATATAGGCCTTCTGTAAGTAGGTATTTGCCCCCTGTAGGTAGTTATATGTCCCCTGTAGGTAGGTGCATGTCCCCTGTCGGTAGCTATATGCCCGCTGTAGGTAGGGATATGCCCCCTGTAGGTTATTACATGCCGGTAGTAGGCCATTATATGCCCCCTGTAAATATAAGACAACCTGGTGTAAAGTTTAAATGAAAAAAAGGGTTCTCACATCTCCATGTTCCCTCTCCATGCACCCAGCTCTGGTGTAAGTGGCGTGACATCATCATGCCGCTTATGCCAGCACACTGATCTGGCCAAGGAGACCCAGCATTGCAAGGGACGTGATGAAAGCCTTGCATCACACCTCCTGCGATACTATTGTGTATATACAGCACTCACTGAGTGCTGTACATGCAATAGAGAAGGCAAGGACGGTAACGAACTGTCCTGCCCTCTTCCTGTACAAACGGCTGCACAGTTCAAAATGGCCGCACAGAGACAGTAATCGCCGGGAGGTAGCTGCAGAGCTCCACTTTGGTGAGCTGCACCGCGGGCGATTGCCCACCTTGAGTGCCCTTTGGGACGGCCCTGGCTATAGCTATGCACAAGAACAGCAATGGGTACGAATACCAAAACTATAACAGTATTATAATTGCATGATAAAAGAGACAAACAAAAAAGGGGATAAAATTGACTCCAAATCACAGAAAAAGGTCATACATCTACATGGGCAGGTCAAAAATCCATTTCTAGCAGCAGGAAAAAACACCATGCTGCATATTTTGACCAAAATATTAAATCATACCTCATGTTTGATATTTTTTTCAGGATGCATGTGGCCCTGTGACATTGGGGAGTAATGGATATCAGTATTTTGAGTTGCGCACTTGTGATGTCCTAATCAGTAGTATGGACATCACTGTAAACCAGCATGGTGCACTAAACGTAATTATATGGCCGCTACCAAATGGAAGCCTTACTTATATCCAAACATAATACAAAACTAGAAGGTTTGTGAGTGCTTGTTAACCAGTATTTTGCACCTGTGCAACTGCCCTTATATGCTATTGTAGCTTTCTGGTGTGAGTTTTTAAACTGCTTTTGCATGTTTATGTGTAAGTATAATACTTAACAGCCCCCTCCTCCATGAACAGTAGATGTGTGAGTGCTTCTTTGTGCAATTACAGTACGAGGCAGTCATTCCCCTGAATAATAGGTGTGCGAGTGATTGTTCATCAGTAATATGCACCTGTAGAGCTCCCCCCATGTAGCATTGGGGCTTTTTCCTCCTCGAATTAGATTCTTGATCTACCATTGTAGCTGTAAGTATAGTCTGTTTAATGCTATTGATACAGTTCTTATGAAGAGGGGAGTCCTGCTCCATATTCTTTTTGTAATATACAAGTAAAAGGGTAACAATGTTTTGAACGTTTGACTTTCAGGCTCTATATCTCACCATCCACTAAAGCTTTGAAAGTGAGACTAATATAATTTGTAGACAATCATCTTGGCTATCTCATACATTAATTTGACTTGCAACTATTTAGCATATGATTATTTATGCAGATTCTTGTCATGTAACTGCATTGTTACTGTTTTGCTCCTAAAAATCAAGTTCAAGTTTTATTATTTTGTTTATATTTTGTAAATCCACCTTTGGCTTTCAACACTGCCTGAATCCTTCTGGGCATGTTCTCTATCAGATTCAAGCATGTCTCAATCGAAATCTGATCCCCGGTCACTTATACATGTTATCAATATTGGTGCATATGGTTTGACTTACTTGGGTACGAAGACAGCTTTTTCTTCAACTCTGCCCACATGTGTTTGACTGGTTTGAGGACTGGGGACTATGGGGGCCAATCCAGCAACTCTACTTATTGTCATTGAACCATTCCTTTGCCAATTTTGACATATGCTTCAGGTCATTTTCCTGCTAGAACAGTGTGTCATCCTTTTAATACCCATAGTGCTCGAGTGTACAAAGTAACTCATCTTGTAGGACACTCACATATAGCTCAACATTGAGACCACCATCTATCCTGGTCAATTATCCAACACCTCTGGAAACAACTCCATGTCTTGAGGCTTCCTCCATCGAACTTGACTGTTCCTTCAATTTCTATTATGATATTGAAGTCAAGGCTTCTTCACCTGAAATCACAAGAGATCAGAATAAACCTTACCCATTTTAGGTCAATTAGGATTACCAAAATTATTTATATTTGCCAAATGCCAGAATAATGAGGGAGATAATTTTTAAGGTAGTTTTATTACTTTCTGCAAAGTCAAATCTTTACATAACACTAAGATTACTATGCCTTAAATAATTGGGGACAGCCCATATGATGATATCATGTCTTTGGAAGCTTTGATATTTTTATTGGCAACATCTAAGTTAATTCAAGAAACAACTGTGGATGTATTTTATGGCACACCAGAAACACACTGCTTCTATGTGTAACATCATGGGAAAGTCTAATGAAATCAGCCAAGCTATCAGTAAGAAAAGTGTGGACTTGAACAAGTCTGGATCATCCTTGGGTGCAATTTCTAGATACCTGGAGGTGCCTCATTCATCTTTACAAACTATTATATGCACAAACAAGATGGGAATGTCCAGTCATCATGCAGCTCAGGAAAGGAAACGGGTTCTGTGTCTTACAGATGAATGTTCTTCAGTCCAACATGTGCATATCAACCCAAGAACTAAAGCAAAAGACCTTGTAAAGATGCTGGAGGAAGCTGGCAAGATCGTGTCATTATCCACAGTGAAACGAGTACTGTTTCAACATGGGCTGAAAGATCACTCTGTCAGGAAGAAGTCATTACTCCAAAGGAAAAATATAAAAGCCAGACTAATTTTTCAAATGCACATTGGATGCAGAAATTTTCTAGTAACTGTTGGTGTATTTCATTGGTGCAAAAAACACCTTTTATATCCGTATACTTTTTAATAGCTGAAGTTCACTTTGGTGCGGCCCAGTTGTGTTCAAAGGTGCAACCTTGTACTGTAATTTGGATACAGATATGTTCGAGTATAATGTTGGTGTATTTCATTGCCGCAAAAAACACCTTTTGTTTTCTGGATATCTTTTAAATAGCTGTCTTTCACTTTGGTGCACCCCTGTTTTGTTCATTGAGCACCTTGTACGCCCAATTTTTGATAGAAAATTTTCTGTAACTGTTCTCATTTGTCTTTGCTGCAAAGAACGCAATTTTCTCATCCGTATAACTTTTGGAATAGTTTTATTGCGCTTGGGGAATCTCAGGTTTGGCGCAGATAGCGCACTGTATGATAGTTTGTGAAAATATCATAAATTCCTAGTCATACTGGACAGTTGTAAATCCCTGGACTGAAGGAAGAACACTGCTTGATTTTGTTTCTTACGGTTTCACCACGACCGCAACTTTCACAGGTATTTTGATAGAAACAATTCTGTTTCTAATCCTAGTTGGCTGTAGGAAATTAGAGGGATTAAGATAGCTGTGATTGCCGGTCGTTCAATAGAGACTGTCACAAAAACTCTTCCATACCTTTTAAAATTATATCGTCTGAACCATGGAGCGAAATGCAGGTGGTAAGCGAGCAAAGAGGGGTGTAGGACATGGAGGTAGAGGTACGAGAGAGGGTACTCCTTCTGTGATGGCGAGACAACATGCAAGCCAGGGGATTGTCTTGCAGTACCATCAGGTCGGTCATCGCTGGGTCATGGCTCTGTGAATCTCAGCAACGAACTAGGGTCGCCAATCTGATCTTCAGTGGTTAATGCACTGCGATTCAGCAGTCTTACCTCCTCGTCCTCCCAGTCACGGCCACAAAATGTCGTCATCATCATCGTCGCATCCGTCCAACATGAAGCGAAGCGCCCCAAATGTCAATTCGTGTACCTCCACTGTGGTTAATCAATTTTCTGATGACCTCTTTGATGACAAAATGCGGTTGGGGTCAGAAAGGCATTCTAAAAGATCTAAGAGGCCAATGAGGATGATTTTGTCTGCTTTGACGCCAATCGCTGATTGCCATCGAGGAGGAGAAGGAAGCCGGACAATCGCATAATCCCGGGCGGGTCGGCATGTCTTGCAGTGCCTGTTGCTTGTAGCCCGCAGCTCCTGGATGCAGAATGTCAGGACGAGAAAACTCACCTGGTGTTGATAATGATGATGATGGACGACATGCGGATCCAACGTGGTCTTTTCAGCAGAATTTGCTTGCGAGCGCTTCAAACACTGGTACGTGGAGGAAGATGATGGGATAGGATCAGTACGGGTCCCGCACTCAAAATGGGAGAGGGCGGTTGCACAAGTCCGCTGAGATTATTCTGAAACACCGCTCCTCGCTTATCGCCGTCGAAAATGTCCAGGACCTCTCAAACCCGAGCCTTTTTCGAACAAGCCTCTGATTCACACAGCAATGTCATATGCCACCTTTGTCGTAAATGCATCAGTAGAGGGAAGAATCTTAGATGTATTACTTCACCAACATTGTCTAGTCACCATGCAGCGAATGATGAGTTGAATGGAGGAAACCAACTGGCGAAAAAGGCCACACCGATCCCAGGCTTCCAACCACTGTCACACCCTCTGTCTCCGCCTCCTCCTCCTCTGCCATGACCAAGCATTCCTCAGCTGCCCATGTCTTCAGAGTTCATGATCAAGGATCTGCCTCGCTTCAGCCTCCACATCGCCCGAATACCACCAGCACCACCAGAGCCATCCTACCGCTTCTCTCTTCACAGTGTGACCTGATGCCATACAGGGGCCAGTCTAGCAGCCGTCTTCTGTCTACCAGGTTTGGGTGTAGAAGAAAACACTTTAACCCTAACCATCCCAAAGCCAATACAGCCTGAATGTCGTCATTGCCAGGCTTTTGGGCCTTAGATAAATGTTGCTTTCCGTCTGGTGGACACAGATGGGTTTCGCTACGTCATGGGCTCTTGCTTCACCCAATTCCAGATACTCAGCAGGCATTTCTTTTCAAGAAAGATGTCCTGGCAAGCCTACTCACATCTAAAATTTACAAGCGCAGTTGTCTGATCTGTGTCTGGCAATGTCCATTCTGACCACCGATTACCATGGATAGTATGACGGGCCAAGGCCGCTATATCTCTGTGACAGCTCACTGGGTGAGTTGGGTGGATGTCTCTGGTGGTAACGGTGGCTCTCAGGTCGGCATACGTCTTCAAAAACCGCAGGGATGGTGCAGGTTCTTTCCCCCTAGGTCCACTGGTAGGCATCACGTGCTCTAGAAACCAGGGTCGTGTTGAAATGAATCGTGTCTTGGCGACCGTCCCAAACACACAGTCAGGAACTGTGGACGGCTCTTCGCAATGAGATCGTGCACTGGCTGCGTGACAAGAACCATTTGCCAGGCAAGATGGTGTGCTATAACAGTCGTAATCTCATGGCCACCCTTAAGTTTGGTAGTGCTGGAGACATCCCTTGCATGGCACACGTCATGATCCTCGTGGTCCAGAAATTTTCTAATGCGCTTACCGGGTCTGGACTAGCCTGCTGAGGAAGGCTAGAGGTTCTGAGCTTCCTCACTTCGGCCGTTCGCGACCTGCTTGGTTCCCGCCTGGCTGCGTTGCAGCGTCAGCTCGGCTCACCTGTCATACATCTCATTGTTGAATGTGGCAACACGCTGGAATCCACCCTCCACATTGCTCCAGTGATTGTGGCAGCAGTGCATTGCAATTACGCAGAACAAAGTGACTCATGGCCTGTACAAGCGAAATTGCAGCTCTCAAGGTGTGTTGAGCTTCCAAGAGTGGTGGCAGGTGAAGAGCACTCACCATCCCTTTCCAGATTTTGAGGAAGCCACAAAATTGGTCAGTACGGACAATGCCCTAGTCTGCATGAGTATTGTGGTGATCTTAGTTCTGGAACGAATCGTTGGACCTCTCAAACAGCAGGTCCCCGCCAGCAACGGAGGAGGAGATGGACACAGATGCGGACACTGAGCTTTTCTATCCGTCGAATTACAGAAGGCCCGACAGTTTCACAACTTGTTATCGGTCTTCATTAGCAGTGGTTCGGGGGGCAAGGTCTAGTGCAAGGCAGCACCTCAGCTCTCAGGGTACAGCATTGAGGCAGTCAGGGCACTGTGTTGAAGCTGTGCAACAGGAGTAGGGGAGAATGAGTACTCTGGACTCCACTGTTATCGATGTCTCTTGCCTTGGGAAAGAGGTTGGCATGGATTTGAGGTGTAGGAGGAGATGAGGAAGATCAGTTTGCTAGTGCCCCTGACCCAGAGCTTGAGAAATCAAGGCCTCCATCCTCACATGAGTGCTTGGGGTGCTACATTTCCTCCAATGATCCTCACATTCAAACTTTACAACACTTATTGGGTGGCCACACTCCTCGATCCCCAGTACAAAGCAAAACTCAGCACTGTCCTTCCACCCACCCAAATAGAGAATAAAATGGACATTGACTATCCCTGTCCTGGGCCACAGCATGAGCCCCAAACCTGATGAACCAAGTTAAAAGGCCGAAAAGGAGTCTTTCCAACACTTTTTGTTTCACAGGACATTGACTATACCTGTCCTGGGCCACAGCATGAGACCAAACATGCATGACCCCAACATTTAAAAAGTGCCGTAAAAAGGAGTCTTTCAACCACCATTTTAGTTGAACTTGACCCCTTGACCCAGAGGCTTGAGAAATCAAGGCTCCATCTCTCACATGAGTGCTTGGGTGATCCATTTCCTCCAACATGATCCTCACATTCAAACTTTACAACACTTATTGGGTGGCCACACTCCTCGATCCCCGGTACAAAGCAAAACTCAGCACTTTCCTTCCACCCACGCAAATAGAGAATAAAATGCAGGAATTGGAGACCATGCTGATTGATCAACTGGAGACATCTGTTGCGTCTGCTTCACGTTCTTCAAATGTCACGGTGGAACAAAGTCAGCAACGAGACAGCAGTAGAGTGCCAAGTAGCCGCAGCAGCAGGCATTGTGGCAGAAGCCTAATGGGTGACCTCTGGCAATCCTTATTTACCACCTCACCAACACATGTAATGCAGGGCACACATACAACACACAGAGACCGGCTTAAGATCATGGTGCACGACTATCTGCGTCTCAACACTGATGTTTTTGGATATGTTCCGGACCCAATCGACTTCTGGGTATCCAAAATGGATGAATGGCCCGAGCTCACTCGCCACGCCATAGAGGTGTTGTCCTGCCCAGCAGCCAGCATCATATCTGAGCGGACCTTCAGCACAGCTGGAGGAGTCATTACAGACAAACGCATCCGGCTTTCCTCCGATAATGTCCAGAAATACAAAAATCAGTCCGCTCACCTGGTTGATGCAAACTCATAAAGACAGAGCCAGACACATACACCGCCTCGTGTTAACCATATGGAATAGAAGAAAAGATGTCCACTACATGTCCAATGGACATGTAGCGGACATCTTTTCTTCTATTCCACCGATAATGTGGATCGTTTGACTTTCATCAATATGAATCAGTCGTGGATCTCTGATGATGTTGTGGCCCCAATTGCTGAGGTCACCGATTTAGTTGCCGGTCGAGTTCACATTCCTCTTCAAACAGAAATGGTCCTCTTGAAAACATTTTTTTTAAATGATTGTTTCTTACTGCAATTTTTATTCTCAGTTCCCAAAAGGTCATTTTGCTGGTTTTGCGGTGAGGAGACTGTAAAAGACACCAATTGTACACGGTTTCATAAAAAAAATGCATTTACTCACTTCATCTTTAAAATTTTTCGCACTGTCAATGGTTTTGGGGTCATGGTGCTGTGAGATGCAACTATAATCAAGGTCCTTTGGAACAGAAATGTGGCTTCTACTGTAAGTGTCATTTATCCCTCAATTTTTAACAGTGGCTGAGAAGTCATTTTTATAATTTTTTGGGTCATGCTGCTGTGAAATGCAGCTATACTATAGGTCCTATTTTAAAAAATGTGGTTTCTAACAGAAATTTGTTCTTCACAATTGTCAACAGTGTCCGAAGGGTCATGCTTTGATTTTTGGGGGGGCATGTTGCTGTGAAATACAGCTATACTACAGGTCCTATTTAAAAAAAATGTGGTTTCTAACAGACATTTGTTCTTCACAATTGTCAACAGTGGCTCAAGGGTGATGTTTTGAAATTTATGGGGCATGGTGCTGTCAAAAACAGGAATAGGTAGGACACTGTTAATGGACACATATTACAAAATGACTTGTTTTTGCAAGATCTTTAACATAGCTAGCAATCCCTGTAGTGAGACAACCCGTGTAATACAATAAAAAAAAAGTGAAACAAGGACGTGGTGAGATTTCATCCTATTTTAACAATGTGTTTTCTAGAATTAAACTACTAAAAAAATTGCATGTACAAAATAGCTGATACAAATATTCCTCTGAAGAAATTTCTCAAGCGCTACCCAGGTCTTGACTGTGTACTGAGGAAGGCTGGAGGTTTTAGCTCACACTTCCGCTTCCGCACTCTGCTTCAGCACGACTGTTTTCGTTGCTGCGTCATAAGGGAATTTTTGCCGTGTTAATGGATGACGGACGCCAGCCTGGGCTCTCACCGCACCCACTGTAACTCGGGCCCTGCTAGCTGAACCTGCGTGTTAATAGATGACGAACACCAGCCCTGGCTCTCACCACACCCACTGTAACTCCGGCCCTGCTAGCTGAACCTGCGTGTTAATAGATGACGGACGCCAGCCCTTGCTCTCACCACACCCACTGTAAGTCCGGCCCTGCCAGCTGAACCTGCGTGATCCACGTTTACAGCCTCACCCGCCTTGATCAGTAATTTCCTCCAACCCACTTGACAGTAGAATGCAGGATTTTCAGACAGGCCTCGTTGACCTACTGGGGACATCTGTTTTGTTTGCTTCACATTCTAATGTCATGGTGGAACAGTGTCATCAGTAGAATGGCAAGTAGCTCTAGAAGCAACAGTATTGGAAAACGAGTTGTTTTTAATATAGTTTAATTCTTATTGCGAAATTTTCTGCTGATGGTTTATAAGGGCACCTGTGCGGGTTTTTGGGTCATGCTGTGTTACAGGATATGGATAGTCAATGTCCATTTCACTAAAATACTGCTTCAAGGACTACTTTCTTCAGGCACTTTTTAATCTGTGGGTCAAGCGGGATTGATGGTCATGCTGTGGCCCAGGACAGTTATAGTCACTGTCCAGTTCAACTAAAATGGTGGTTGAAAGACTCCTTTTTCTGGCACTTTTTAATATGTGGGTCAGACAGGTTTAATGGTCATGCTGTGGCCCAGGACAGTTATAGTCAATGTCCAGTTCAACTAAAATGGTGGTTGAAAGACTCCTTTTTCTGGCGCTTTTTAATCTGTGGGTCATGCAGGTTTGAGGGTCATTCTGCGGTCCAGGACAGATATAGTCAATGTCCAGTTCAACTAAAATGGTTGTTCAAAGACTCCTTTTTCCGGCACTTTTTAATCTGTGAGTCAAGCAGGTTTGAGGGTCATGCTGTGGCCCAGGACAGTTATAGTCAATGTCCAGTTCAACAAAAATGGTGGCTCAAAGATTCCTTTTTCTGGTACTTTTTAACCCCTTCAGGACCAGGTGTTTTTTTTTTTTGTGACACGTTCGTTTTTCCCTCCCCGCCTTCTGAAAGCCATAACTTTTTTATTTTTCCACCTACATAGACACATGAGGGCTTTTATTTTGCAGGACAAGATGTACTTTCTAATGGTAGTATTCACTATACTATAGAATATACTGGGAAACCGCAAACAAATTCCAAGTGGGACAAATTGTGAAAAAAAAACGTATTTTCGCCATGTTTCTGTGTGATTTGCTTTTACGGCGTTCAATCTTCGGTAAATATAATGTGTTATCTGTATTCTACAGGTTGTTACGCATCCGGCAATACCAAACATGTAGGGTTTCCGTTATGTTTTGGTACCGTAAAAAAATTCCAAACATTTTCTATTTTTGACATTTGCGCCGCGCCAGTTTGTGCGACCAATAACTTTTTTGTACTAACACCTACGGACGTCAGTGAGGGGGCATTTTTTGCGGGCTGAAGTGTACTTTTTATCACTAGTAGTTTGGAATGCATGCGACTTTTTTGATCATTTTTATTCCATTTTTTGAGTGACATAAAATGACCCAAAAACGCAATTTTGGCGTTTGGAATTTTTGTTCTTCTACAGTGTTCAGCGTATGGGATAAATTATGTTATATTTTTATAGATCGGACTTTTTCGGATGTGGAGATACCAAATATGTGTAACTTTTTTATTGTTTTAATGATTTTATTTGTAAAATAGGGAAAGGGGGGGTGATTTGAACTTTTAATACTTTTTTTTCTGTGTACTTTAAAACTTTATTTTTTTTTTTTTTTTTTACTGTAACATTTAGTCCCCCTATGGTGCTTGACCACTAGGGGACGCGATTGTTAATACAACCTAATGCATTGCATATGCAATGCATTAGGGTGTACAAAGATGGCGGTTTCCCCACTTCCTGTCTGCGGACAGAAGTGGGGCAAACTGGCCAGGGTAAGTGACGGGAGCCTTCACAAGGCTCCCCACCACCATGCCCGGTCATCGGATCGGTGCAGCTATGTGCCGATGACCGTAACGATCGGTGCGCGGCACCGATCGCCGTTCATTCAGACGCTGCGGCCATCTTTGCCACGGTGTCTGATGGGTTAAACAGCACCAGCGGGCGGAGCCTGAACTGCGATCAGCCGCTAACATCCGGCGGCTGTGCGGGGGGGTCGTGGAGTGATCCCCCTGCAAAGCCCCTGAGCGGCCCTGGGCCGTACTCATACACCCAGGGTCGTGAAGGGGTTAATCTGTGGGTCAGAAAGGTTTAATGGTCATACTGCGGTCCAGGACAGGTAAAGTCAATGTCCAGTTCAACTAAAATGGTGGTTCAAATACTCCTTTTTCGGCACTTTTTATTCTGTGGGTCATGCAGGTTTGGGACTCATGCTGTGGCCCAGGACAGGTATAGTCAATGTCCAGTTCAACTAAAATGGTGGTTGAAAGACTTCTTTTTCTGGCACTTTTTAATCTGTGGGTCAGACAGGTTTAATGGTCATACTGTGGTCAAGGACCAGCATATTCAATGTCCAGTTCAACTAAAATGGTGGTTCAAATACTCCTTTTTCCGGCACTTTTTAATCTGTGGGTCATGTAGATTTAAGGGCCATGCTGCGGTCCAGGACAGGGATAGTCTATGTCCAGTTAAACTAAAATGGTGGTTCAAAGACCTTTTTCTAGCACTTTTTAATCTGTGGATCATGCAGGTCTGAGGGTCATGCTGCGATCCAAGACAGGCATAGTCAATGTCCAGTTCAACTAAAATGGTGGTTGAAAGACTCCTTTTTCCGGCACTTTTTAATCTGTGGGTCAGTCAGGTTTAAGGGTCATGCTGCGTTCCAGGACAGGGATAGTTAATGTCCAGTTCAAGTAAAATGATGGTTCAAATAATACTGCCTTCCGGCACTTTTTAATTTGGGGGTCATGCAGGGTTAAGGGTCATGCTGTGGTACAAGTCAGGGATAGTGAATAGTCTGTCAGTTTTTTTCTGTGACTCTTGTAGCCTAATTGTCTTGCCTAAGATGTAGCACGGATCCACTTGACTGTTGTGGATGTTAATTCCAGCTTCTCCAGCCCTTTTTTGGGTGTAAGAATGAAGGTGTTGTTCCTCTCCCATAGACTTTAATGGTCATCAGCGATAATCTGTTATCGACGATCGGATATCGTCATAATAATTGCCAATATCGACTATCGAATCGATATCGATAGTTGACACAATCGCTCATCACTAGGAGGAAAGGGCCAAAATTCCTACCAACTATTTTGAGAAGCTTGTGGAAGGATATCTAAAACGTTTGACACAAGCCATACAGTTTAAGAGCAATGCTAGAAAATAATAATGAAATGCATGTAAACTTTTGACTTTGCAGAAAGTAATAAAAATGCTTTAACAAATTATCTCTCATTATTGTGGCATTTGGCAAATATTAATAATTTTGGTAATCCTAATTGACCTAAAACGGGTAATGTTTATTCTGATTTCATGACAGATAGTGAGAAAAACATGCATATGTATCTTTTTATATAGTGTATGTAAACTTTTGGTTTCAGCTGTACCTCCACTGCCATGTTTGTTGCGGCAAAACTGATAGACCTTGTGATGAGCCGACTTGTTGACTCCGATATTTTGCAAACTCTTGGCTTTAGAATGGATGGATGGACTTTATTTCACATTCTTCTATCTGTCACATGGCAGTCACATGATACAGTTTGGCAATTTTCTAGGCCAAGAGACCGCTATCAATGAGCTGGATGGTCGTGGCTTCTCTTTGCTTGGGAAATCTTCTTCATGGCTGCTCTTTGATTCGGGCCTGTGACCTTTTTCTTGGGAATCAACCTAATAACACAGTGAGCTATAAGGGAATGTGAGGACAGGTTATTATATGTAGTATAAAAGAAGAAAAAGATTGTTCCAGCATCAGGAGCAAAACAGTAACAATACAGTTACATGACAAAAATTAGCATAACTAAGCACATGCTAAAAAGCTGCAAGTGAAATTTTTGTATGAGATAGCCAAGATGATTGTCTATAACATTATGGTAGTCTCACATTCAAAGCTGTAGTGGAGGGTGAGATATGGACCCTGAAAGCCAAAAGTTCAAAACATTGTTACCCTTTTGCTTGGCACTGTATACTCCAAAAAGGATGTGACCTTTTACATTTTCACTGTAAAGGTAAATAAAGACTATTGCTAAATGCATTGCTGTTCTGATTTTGATTTGTGTGAATATAGAGATTTATCTCCTGCTTGTTTATTTAAGCTTCCCAAAGTTATCAGCCATCTGCTCTCCGCTCCAGCAGCCCCGTCCGAACATTGTGCCATTGCAACATCACTCCCTGCTTAATGTTATTAGTAAAATAGGAGCTTGTTTATCAATGAACTGACAAGCTTTAACCCTTTAGATTTCTGTAGCGTTGTGTACTACAGTTTACAAACCTTCTGTACTCAAGTCATTGTAACAGATTCAGCTAGGAATAGCAGAGATTACATACCAATTACTGCTTTAGAACCATTTGCAGCCTAACCAGAGAGTGGAAGCTTGAAACTGGCTGTGAAGAGCAGGCTCTGTGAAACAGCATGATGAGAACACCTCCTTAACTTCTCACGATATCCCGATGGATATCGCAAATAGTGAGCAAAAACACTATGAGGGACATGTATGCAGGGCTGTTCCTATGCTACATTGCACTTAAGGCGAGGCGAAGAAATTTCTCTCCCTCCCCTTTAAAATGTTGAGCCACGATGCAACACAGTGCATCACCATCAACCAGAGCCAGAATGTACAAAAAGCTTTACAATGTTCTACATATAAAGCTACGAAATAGTAGTCATTCAGTTACCAAATAACACTGCTGCACAAAACAAGAACCTCAAGGATAATCTTACCAATGTCCTACTAAGACCACATATCACCACCACATAGTGACCAACTCATACTGCCACACCATGATCACATATCACCACCACATAGTGACCGAATCTCTGCCACACCATGATCACAAATCATCACCACAAAGTGACTGAATAATTACACCACACCATAACCTCATATCACCACCACATAGTGACTGAATAATACCTTCACACGATAACCACTTATCACCACAACATACTTGCTGAATAATACCATTACAACATAACCACATATTAACTCCACATAGTGTTTGAATAACACACCCCACCATGATCACATATCATCACCACAAAGTGACTGAATAATACACCATACCAATATTACCATCATATAGTGACCATACAGTGGTGAATACCAGTTGTACACATACTCTGCAGACATATAAGTGATTACAGTAGAGTAACATCTAGTGACTCACAGGAGACGTCTCTGAAGAGCTGTTCTCTTCTTTGATGATTTTTTCTCTTTTCCTTTTTCTTCTCCATCTGTCCCAGACCACCAATACATTTTCTCCCAGCCATGACTCTTCACTGTAGAATTTACAAAACAAACATCTTAGATTCCACACTTTTCCAGCACTTCCCTAACAATCCCTATTAATGTACAAACTCCCTATCTATTGCGCCTCTAATGGTAATAATGATCCCTTTATGCCTCTAGCAGTATGGGGCTCCCATTGGTGCATCAAGTTTTAGTCTTGTTTTGTACTCCCATATAAGAGGTAGTTAAACCCACCAAAATAGTATGTAGGTAAGACCCCAAAATAGGTAGGCAGATAGGGAAAACCCATTTTAAGTAGGTGTATAACACCCTATTAGGTAGGTAGAGTTATAGGTCCCCCAAGATGTAGGTATCTAGGTCCCTTACTAACTAGATATATAGGCCTCCCCATAAGTAGAAATATCCTTCCATAGTATGTAGTTATATAGGCCCCCTGTAAGTAGATGGGTAGGTATAGAGGGCCTTTGTAGGTAGGTGGATAAGTATATAGGGCTCGTGTTGGTAGGTAGGAATATACCTACTGCTGACTGATCCCCAGTCATCAGGTAGGTACAGAGGCCCCTCAGTAGATAGGTATATAAGCTCCCTGAAGGTAAATATAGCACCCCTATAGGTAGTTACAGCTCTCCTGTAGCTATTTATATGCCCCCTGTAGGTAGATATAGCCCCAAGTAAGTATATTTATCCTCCTGTAGGTAAATATATGTCCCCTTTATGTAGGTATGTGTCCCCTTTAGGTAGGAATATGCCCCTTGTAGGTAGATGTATGCCTCCTTTACATAATTATTACTAAATATACGCCACCTGTAGGTAATTATTATTATGTGCCCCCTGTAGGTAAGAATTAGAAATATATGCCCAAAGTAGGTAATTATTATTCATATATATGCCCCCTGTAGAAACATATGTCCCTTTACTACAGTACAGTTATCACTTAAACATGAGCCATGTATGAGGGAGTCAGGAGTCGGAGTCGGAGCTTTGGCTTGCCGACTCCACAGCCCTGGTAGTGATATATATGCCCCCTGTGGTAACATACGCACCCCCAGTAAAGTTTACATGAAAATAAAAAAAGTACTCATCTCTCCATGTTCCATCTCCATGTAGATAGCTTCAGTGTAAGCGGCATGAGGTCATTACATTGCTTACGTTGGGACTAGGCTCCCGGGAATCTCCTATGCTGGAAGTTTAAAGGGGTTGTCTCGCTACAATGATTGGTTTTTAATCTAAAGATCTTTAAAAAACAAGCTGTTTTGCAATAGGTGTTGATTAAAAATGTCCTACTGATTTTTAGACATTCCTTGTAATAGGAGCTGCATTGGCTCCTCTGGTCACTATAGCCACAGACCCGCTGTCTTTCTCTCAATGGCTGCTGGCGCTGGTGACATCAGCAGCAACTCAATGCAGGTCGGAGACGGGAGCGCGCACCTTCTCCTCTACGTCTAGTTGTTGATGAGTTTGTGTGCCCCCTGCTCTGCTGTATTAGTATAGCAGAGCTTCACAGACACGTCGGCTCCACAGAAACACTGCGTGTATGTCATCCACTATACTGTGCCTGTGCTCCGTGAGGAGGGGCACAGATAGTGTATGATGTTAGCTGCCCTGTGTCTGTTCTGATAGGAGGATGGCACATAACAGTGTTTGTTGTTGATTGTGATGTCCAATGTCCCTGGAGATTTGTATGCTAATGCAGCAGAGCAGGGGGCATTTGAACGCTTATATCCCCCCTGCTCTGTGTATTAGCATACACAGCTTCACAGACTTCTCGGCTCCACACTCATAGATCAGCCCTCTCCCTGCTGTCTCCTGACTCTGTGGAGAGGAACAGCAAGAGCTCGGCCGCAGCAGCAGCACAGTGCGGCTTATCCAGCAGTGAGCAGCCGGCAGCAGATCTAGGCAGGCACACACAGGGTTAACCCTGGCCACAGAACACCGATCCCCCCGCCAACCCCTTGCTGTATAGAAGTTACTGAAGTCGGAGGAGAGGAGGAGAGCCGTCTGTGTGCTTTCTGCTACTCTGGATTTCCATGATCTAGGACGGGCACAGTAAAGTTTATTACTTCTTTAATCCATTGTAGTTAGTGGATCAGGTACAACTTTGAGCAGGAGACGGGGGCGTAAACTCTCATGTATTTCCCAAACACGATCCCAATGCAAAGCCCTGAATGACTAAATTTTAAAATCGGAGGGGGCACCAGGGTGTTTACGTGGGGTTGCAGGGAGGGGAAAAGGGGAGGAGAAAAAGGCAGACAAAAGCACACCCTGATTCAAAAATCCTAGGGTGCCAACACACTGAGGTGGGCGAAAACCTAAAGTGAACAACCGCTTAAAGGGGTTTTGGGTTAAAGCTGGCATCACCCCCCTGTGACGCCAATGTTATTTTCAATTCCACTGTGCCTAAAAAAAGGGAAAGACAGCGGGAAACGACTCTCCTGCCTTCTCCCGAGGACAACGCACGTTAATGTAGTAGTTTCTGACTGACCCTGCACGGCCGTTTTAAAATTGCCGCGCAGAAAGAGCTATTGATCACCGTGCGTGCCCACCTCACAACACCAAAGAACATTCTGCAGTAGAAAAGGGGTTCGTCTGGGGACAGTTTACTTCCAAAATTATTCAGCTTTCATCATATGTAAAAAAGATCACAGCACTTTATAAAGTGTCCCCTGGGGAACACTTTTTACGCAAAAAAAAATGACGCAAGGTGTGAATGTGCCACTATGAAATTGGTGTGACAGTTTTGCAACACATTTTGTCGTGACACCTTTATAAATGTGGTGCATCGTATGAATCCCTGGTGCAAACCCCCCCTGTAAAATTGGCGCATACAAAAGTGTTGGGTCTGTTGCAGTATGCAACAGATTTTGGCATAGGACAGTTTATACATTTGTTGGACAGGGGCTACACCAGGTTTTTAGTCTTAAGGCAAGCCAGAAAACGATTCATAAGTCACCTATGTGAAGGGGGCCCTTGGGGCCTCATGTATAAAAAACTGTTAGGTTTGGAGGGGGAAACCAAAGATATATAGTTGACCTTTTGGGTTCTCTTTTTAAAAATGTATTAGTTAAAAATAAACCCCATAAAAATATGGTATGGCCTAATAATATAATATATATATATTTTATATAATATGAATAAATATAAAAAAAATATAAATAAATATATAATATAAATATATAAATAAAATATATATATATATACATATATTTTATAAATATATATAAAAATTTAAATATATATATAATAATAGCAATACCTATATAATACACATTAAAAGCTGTAGGTTATCTTTGTCTTAAGTTTTTAAACAAATGGCCGCCTAGTAGTTTTGTAGAGATGCGTGTATCAAAGAGGGCGCCTATTCAGAAGTTAAAACCCCTGTGTCCAAAACATTCCTGAGCTGTGAGGATGGTCTAAGATAACACATGCCAATAGACCCCACACCAATAATGGATGTTTCTTATCTACTAATTTGAAAAGGGGTATAAAAAAAAACCACCATTTTGGAAAAACAAAAGCACTTTCATAGCACAAGGCGGGTTGTGTTTTTTTTTTCTAGGGCACCCTTTGTTTTTTTTAAAAAGAAATTTTTGGCCCCCCCACAAACAGAATACCCCTTTGAGGCTACTTTCAATTTCAGGTCGCCTTGTAGCGGGGGAAAGGGTTTGGGACTAATTATAACAAAACTAAACTGTTCAGCTTCTACGGGCAACCGGGGATGAGTGATAAGGCCCACACTCTTCGGCCCCGTTCACAAAACGGATTTGGCCGCGGTTATGGCCGCGGTTCCGACGCTTTTCCCCCGGGGCCAAAAACCGGGGCCCAAAATTTGCTTCATTTTATTAACATGGTTTCCTAGGGGGAAACCGCTTTTAATATTCACACTCCCGGGTGTGCGCGGCGGACGCGGCTCGCGCCTGGGTTTGCCCCTGCTTTTAAATTTGCAGGGGAGCAAACCCTCGCGCAAGCCGCGTCCCAAACCACGCCCTCCGGTCGGGGCCCAAACCCCACCGCCACCCCCCGCAAACCCTGTCGGGAACCATTTGCGGCGGGGGCGACAAAAATTTTGGCCAGGGGAAAACCGCGGCGAGCCCGTGGCGAAACCCGCAGCCAAAACCGTCGTGTGAACGGGGCCCTTCAACTCTGCCCGGGGGAAAATAGATTTATACTTTGCTTTTTCGGTTTCTAAAAACATTCTACAGCTGTCTTTTTTGCCTCAAACGTAAACATGTATTTAAAACAAAAACACAAAGAATTTTTGGTATGTGCGTGGGTTTGGGTGCCCAGCCCCATCGCGGTTTTAGAGGAACTAAAAACTTTAGATAAGAGTCTCATTTTTTGATAGGAAAATCAGAGGGGATCAGAAAGGTTAAGTAAGTAAAGTTCTGAAGAATTTGCAAGTACTAAGCTGATTTAAACCTCAAAGAATTTGAAAAAAAAGAGGTGGAAAGTTTGGGGTTTTGATACGAAAGAAGGAAATTTTAAAGTTTTTGGGAATTTTTTTGTTGATGGCTAAACCTGGTATAGTGTAACCTATGGATTCATGAAGAAGGGGGGGGCCCTGGGGGTCAGCTGCCTAGGTACATCCCCCGGAGAAGTTTGAGAAAAAGGGAAAATGTGAAACTGTGCTGACAGCCTTAATGCGGGGGGACATGTCTTGGGGGGGAGAGCAAAGTCGGGGGTGTAACGAACTGCTGTAACAATAGGAAGCACGCCCCAGAAACAGCCCACCGTGACACTCACCCCACCCTTAACCACACCTTCTGCTCCACCCTGCCCATAAAACCCAACTACCTAACCTTTAGTGCCATTTCCCCGCCCTTCCCCTTTCCATTCCACTCCACCCCGCCTACTCTCCCATCGGAGCCCACATCCCTTCCTTCGGGGTTTAATACCCCCCCTTTCCCGGGTAAAACCATTTCCCACTTCCGGGACCAAGATGGTGGCACATAGCATTGTATGCCCTTTATAGATGCAAATACTGGGGAAAAATGGCAACCAGACCCAGACAGCCCTACATGGAGAACCTCAGGGTACTGGGAGCAGAAGATACAGGGGGACGGGCTCTAACAGCATAGTAACAAGATAGGAAAAAAAACCGGGGGGGGGGATACCATATACAGTCGGGGAAAAAACTCTATTGCTGCGCGGGAAGCCACCAGCGGGACAAAGATAAGGGGGAGCAGGCTCTAACAGCATGAGATGACAAGATAGGAGAAAACGAGCAATGAGCTCATATGACAAGTCAGGGAAAAAAACGGCACTTGCTGCTGCGGAAGCACACCACTGGCCCACTGCACAGCACCCCCCCCGGAAGGACCCTCGGGAGTAGCAGCGACCAGGGAGAAGCTCAGGAAATTTACACGCAGACCCCCTTATCTCCGGCCCCACTGCAAGGGGAGGGGGGGGCGAAGGCACGAACATATTATGTTTTCATTCCCACCAATCAAGTTCTGTCTTAACAGGTGAATTACCCGGAAAACCCCGAAACAACCCATCCCTATTACAGGAAAGGGAGTCCAGTCTAAAGAACACACAGACACTTAAAAGATTTTTTGGGGCCCCGTCGGAAGTTAAAGCAGGGATTCAACGGGCCCATTGTGGCCGAATCCCTTATCTAGCCGTCAATAAGATGAGATCACGCTGCCTTCCAAGGGAATGTTTTAACAGCTGACGCTGAATTTTCACAACCAAATTAGGAAAAATCCATGCACGGATGTCTCAGATTTTCCCCTGATCTGGATTCTCCTCCTTTGAGAAACCCCATGCCGAAAGCTGACCAGTGCTTTTTGATGGCCTGCTGGAACCCTTTAAAAGCGCTGAAGATGGTTCGGGCCTGAGTACAAGACTCTACCCAAAAAATTTTGGTGCCTTTTTCAAAAACATCGAGAATATCCGGGCCCGCGGATAGTGGGATTAAGGGCCTCCAGTATGGGGCCCGTATGTGAGGGCCCTGGAGCCTACAAGCCAAGACCACCGCTTACTTCTTTAACTGCAACAAGCAGGACCGGGCCCCCCAAAACAAGAAGAGGAGGAATCACAACCCAAAACCGGGCCCTGCTCCTGAGTCTGTCTATTTCCCGAACCCAACAACTATAGGACAGGGGTATCCCCCCTCGGTAAATTCTGGTATAGGTAGTGAAGCAACCCCTTCCACCCCTTTATGAAGATGCTTGGAGTCCTTTCAGAACGAAAAAAGCTATTGCCAGGCTCTTGACAAAGGGATCCCGGGCTACCCGAAATCCTCAAGCTCTTTTACGGAAAGGAAGGGCAACCCTGGGAGTTCTAGCGCAGGCCCTGCAGGCCCAAACAAACCCGTTGGGGGACTACAAAATAAAAATTTCACCCAACCCGCAAGGGACTGCTGCCAAAGCAGGAAAAAACTCTGCTGGAAGAAAAGGAAAGCGGAAAAGAAGAAGCCAAGAAGAACAAAAGACGGGCTATATGAGTAGGGAGGGGACCCTCTTGCCAAGGGGGGCTATCCCAGCTGTATGCAATGGGGACATGGAACTTATTCTGAAAGCACGGGTGCTTAAATGGCAAGAAAACCCCTCACGCCCGGCCAACAGCCTCCCCTAGCTTGGTTTAAATCAAGGGGACACGCCCCGGGGGATTAGCTCTCTTGCCCTATGAGATCCTGTTGGCAGTCCCCCAAGGTTAGGCATATTTCCCTCAAAATGGGGGCTAAAAACGATACTATGACCCCTTTTGTGACGCAGTGGTAAAGAGTTTCGCTAATGCATTTTTAAAAATTTTCCTTCCAATCCAACTCAGATGTTGTGCTCTAAGCAAAAGCCGGGGACGGGTCTACGAAAAGAATTTGTGTGTAAAACCCTAGAGCGAGGTTTGAAGCAGCACCAAGTCCGCGACCACGACCACACCTGTAAAGGGGCAGGGGGAACCCAACTGGGTCCACGCTTCACACGCAAAAAATCGCTCCAGCCCCCGAAGAAGAGGCAAGCTGCCTTTACGATTTTTAATAGTTATGTTTTTTTAATCTTGGTCCGAACCCATCATTATTTTGTGTGGGCGGAGGGGTAGGGACCCTTTTGATATTTCGGGGTGCGGGTTTGGGAAAACAGGGAAAAACTATGGGGGGAAGACCACAACTGCCTTAAAGAGGAAAAACAAACGGGGAAACCTCTACTCACTAGGAAAGGGGGTTTTAAAAGCGGACCTTTTGAGAACAGGGGGTACCAGGTTGGGGAAACATGCCCCTAACGCTAGTATTGAAGACCCTCAGGGGACGATGGCGGCATATATGCCTGGGAGTCCATATTTGAGTGAGGGTTAAAAGATAGTGACACAACAGACCAGGAGGAGAAAAAAAGCCTCCCCAAAGTGCACTTTGACCCCCATTGTATATTGATGCCATAGGAGGCCCAAGGGGGGTCCCCTGATAAATAAGGCAAGGGACCAAGTGGCCATGTGTTGAACCTGCTACTGATAATCACTTCTAAACCAGGGGAATTAAAACCCGCGTACTTTTTATCCCAATAATACAGACCAAATGGGAAAATCACGTGGCCATTTGAAAGCTAATGATCTCTCAAATAATTAAAGCGTAAACCCGGCATAGATCACCCCCCGGGGGAAAAGTGGTTTTTCTTCATGTTTAAAGGGGTTGGCAGGGAATGCTGCCCAAAGGGATTTTCCTATGATTGTTTGCTAATTTTTGCTCTAATTGTCTGTTGGGTTTTCCCTTGTTTGAGAAACTATTTTTGAAAGCTAGGACCAGACTACTCCCATTTAGAACAGTTTCCCCGCCCGGCCTCTATGTGACAGCGACCACCACACCCTTCAGCGTCCAAGCCCGACACCAAAAATGTACATTAAGACACTATTCCAGAAGAACATTACGCAAAGTGCCCGGGAAAATCATCTACTCCCCCTTGCAACCCCAATCTCATCAAAAATTTGACCATAGAATGTAGGGGACTAGGGCTACCAGGTCGGCGGACCGCCTTTTGGGCAAGGTTTTTCCCAAAAAGACGGGAAAAGGGAAAAAAAAATGGGAAAAGGATAGAGAAAATTAAAATGGGTCCAAAATCTCAAGGGGGGGTTTTGGGATGGGAAACAAAATTAATATGTTGATCCTTTGTCCTCTATTTTAATGTATTTGTTAGTAATACCCAAATATAATATATATAAAATATAATAATATATATATAAAAATATATATATAACAATATATATATATATATATATTATAATATTATATATAAATAAATAAAGGGGACAGCCTATAAAATCAGCATGTAGAAGCGGAGGTATATCTTTTGTCATTAATTTTTAAAAAAAATGGCCCCTGAGTATTTGTAGAGATGTCATGTAATTTAAAGATGGGGCCTATTCAGAAGTTACACCCTGTGTCCAAAACTTTCCGAGCTGTGAGGGGTGGGCTAAGATAAGACGTGCCAATAACCCTCACTTTAGATACAGTAAGCTTCTATCTACAATTTGCAAAGGTATAAAAAAAAGCCCCATTTTGTGAAAAACAAAAGGGACTTTCATAGCAGCAAGGGAGTTTTGGGTTTGTTTTCTCGGTGCACCCCTTTTTATTTTTAAGATAATTTTTACCCCCACAAGGACAGAATAGCCCCTTTGAGGCTACTTTCTATTTCATAGGTGTAAGACTTTCTTTGTTGCTCATAGCAACCAATCAGAGATTCTCTTTTTATTTTTATTTTAGTGGGCTGAAAAAAATTAAAGGGGAAAATCTATTGGGTTTTTTTTATTGGGAACAAAGAAAACCCAATTTTTCCAAAAATAATTTAAAAAAGGTACGAAAATTTTCTAATGGGGTAGAAAAGGGCATATCACTTTGCCCTGATGGTAATACACAGTATATCAACTTACTCTATTTTTGGATTTCCCAAAATTTCCCCCAGAAAAAAATGAAATTTAACTCATTAAGGGCTGCACTTAACAGCTTTTGTTTTCCCAGAGCAGCCTGAAAGCACCAGGAAGCGGGGGGAACCTCGTTTCCCCCCAATTAAAAACCTTTGATTACTGTGGAAAACCCGGGAAAGTCGTACAGTCTTGGGACCTAGAGTAGCCCCAGGGGTTTTCTGTAATTTCGAACCAGAAAAATTTAAAGTATTAGCATAAAAGAATAAGCTAATCACTAAGACAAAAAATTTCCAAATACCCCAAGGCCGTTTTTTAGGTCTGTTTTTTTCAAACCCAAAAAAAACTGTTTTTCCCCGGGATTATTTTTTCATGTTTTATGAACTTTTGAAAACTAAAAAATAGGGGCATTATATTTCTGGACACGACACATTTTAATGGGGCCTTTTAAAAAACGCAAAAACAAAAATAATAGGGAAATACACGCTTTGCACTTTCCCTAATTTAATGTGCCCTTTTTTTTGGTGCATTACATACACTAAAAGATACATTTTTGCTCCTTTTCCTTCGCAATGCCCTTAAACGAGACACCCTTACATACACTACCAAAGAAAAGTATGCCCCCTTTATTTTGGGGCAATGTGCTTTTTTTAAGGCTCAAAATGCCTTTTTAAGGGGCATTTTAAATTTACTATGTTTAAGGTTTTAAACCCGATGGGCCCAAATTTTTTTGAGGAATCGCACTTTCAAGCGCACTTTTTCACTAACTTATGCGCCTAAAATTCCCCGCCCCCACCGCCACCCCAATTTTTTGGGCATGTCCGCCCTATGTGCAAAAAAATTGTAAAAATTTTTTTACTTCAAAATTTTAAACAAAAGTAAAAAACGTAGAAAAAAAAATGTAAAAAAAATAAAATAAAAATATTTAAAGAAAATATGGCCTACATGCACCAAAACACACACAAAAACCCAAATACATTTTGGGGTATCCAAAAGACTGAAAAACCTGTAAAATTAAAAAAAGGGTTATTAGTGTGAAAAGTGAATGGTGTAAAAAAAACTCATTCTGCAGTAATTTATACGTAAGCTCAAACTATGCCCCAAATAGTATAACTTCTCCCGCATGAAAAAAAGGTCTCATACAGCTGCATTGTTAATAAAATAAAAAAAGTTACCACTGATGAAATGCAAGGAGGTAAAAACTAAAAAAAAGAGTGCCAGTTATTAAGGTCTTTTCTGGCCTGGGGCTTAAGGGTTTAAAAAGATTATTTGAGATAAAAAAGAATTAAAAAAATCTGTTATAAAAAAAAAAGGAAAAAAAAAAAATAACCTCTGAGGAAATACTAAGTTTTTTAAAAAGAAAGAAATAAATGTAAATCCTCATTTTATCCTGTTTATCACAAAGGGCACTTTTTTCAACTTTTCCAAAATTTAAAGACGAATGATTGAGAACCCCTTTAAAAACCAACCGATTAATAATTGAAATTTAAAATTTGGGGGAAGAAAAAACATAAAATCCCCCACGAGTAATAGGATTTTGTAATAAGGGGAGCAGATAAAGGTGTAGGAATAGTCCTACAAGACTACTTAGAAAATTAAAGTAAAGCTATTCACATTCTGAGGGACACATATAATTACAGTGTTATGGACAAAAATGTTTATTATCAGGATTAAATTTTTATTCAAGAAAATATTTTTGTTAATATGATGGAGTTTTTTTAACCAAAGGTTGGCCAGCAATGGGACGAACTACATCATCGGGCCATCTCTTTTGGGTCTTTTAAAAAAAATTCTTTTTTAGCTTTACATGATTTTGGAAAAAAATAATTTTTTTAAAAACATTTATAGATAATCTTATATTTATTTGGACTGGCACTTTAGCAGAATCACAAGCATTTGTAGAATACTTTAAACAATAGTAGATAGGTATTCAATTTACATTGACACATAAAAAAATCAGTATAGACTTTCTGGATATGACTATATTTCAAGATTCTGGTAAAATTCAATCAAAAACTAAAAAAAAGTTGATTAAAATGGGAACCTGCACAAAAACATTAATTGTTATTATCAACAGAAGCACACTATACCCTATAGACAATTGAGACACATAAAAATTTTTATACTGAGAGTTTTGCCGAACAGGGGTAATAGCATTTAAAAATTAACTGAAAAAGGGTATCCCTTTATTCTTTTTAAAAACCATAAAAAAAAACCCCCAAAATTAACACAAGAGAATTATTCAAACCCAAAAAAAACAAAACTATCTAAAAATTTTATTGAACTGTATCAATTTAACTTTATCAATACTTTTAAAACCTCTCACCAGATATTTAGAAGGATGCTAATGAAACACTGACATTTATTACGAGCCGATCCAGTACTTTAAAGGGGGTTTTTCCACCAGTAATGTTGACGGGAACCTCCAAAATGGGGATTTAAACACTTTTCTAAATATATGTGATTTAAAAAAAGTGAAAACTCTGACAGCTACAGCATTTCTCAACCCCCCTTGGTTACCACAAAAGCTTCCCCTAGTCACGACCCAGGAGCTGAAAGGCCGCGCTTGCGTGAATCACTTCTTATCTGATGACAGGCAGAATGAATGGTCTTTTAAGGCCACCGGGTAGCAATAAGTTTTCTTTTGTATACAGAATAACTACTGTAGTGTTATTAGATCCCTGCTTTATCTGATGAAGAAGCTTTCAATCTGCTGTTTATAATAGGTGTTCTCTTTTGTATACAGAATTCACAAGTTATAGTTTGATTATTTGAGTGAACATGTCACAGGATCCCCTTATGCAGGCTCTGTGCTCTGGCTGTGTGTGTCTGTGTGCGTCTCTGTCTCTTGCTGCGTGATTTGTTTACATTACATTAGCTGCTTAGCAGATAAGGTTTCTCCTGACAGTGCCGTCTGAGGCTCTGTGTCTTGCTGTATTGAATCCACTGTTGTACTGTTTATTAGTTCACTTAAGTTTTGAGACGCTCCCTTTGGATTCCTCACTCCCCCCTCCCCTCTCCCTCTCTCCACTGCAGCTTCATGACTCAGCGTGATTTGTTTACATCTTGCTATCATGCTGAACGGAGGTCAGTACTTGTTCTGGTGGCAAATCCCCTTTAAGGCCATGTTCACACGGCTTATTTTGGGACGTATCTTGCCCTGTATTTCTCGCCATACTGTGTGAAATATGGGGCGAGATATGTCCCAGTCATTACGGTAATCCACAATTCTCATAGAGAACTATGGATTACGTCTCCTCTCCCTGCTCACACAATACGGTGAGCGGGGAGATAAGTGACATGTCAATTATTTACGGCAAGTAAGCTCCGAGAATAATGCATGTCTATGGGGCCGTCTGGCTGCTGCTCCCCCCGCCTCCGCTCCCGAGCACACGGCGTAAGTGCGGGCGAAATACGTCCCTGCAATTACACCGTGTGAACATAGCCTCAGGATTTATACCACCTTGCCCACATATAACATATAAACAAGCAAAATTTCTAACAAATTTGTCTACATCTAAACTAAAGCAGCATAGTTCTGATAATAAAAGAAAAGGATAAGCCTCGTATACACCATTGTAATGGTCCAGATTGTAAATGTTGCAGTGAAATATTGCAGGGTATAGCAATATTCTAATCATTTAGTACCCGTGAGACTTATAAAATCAAAATCCACTTAACCTGCAATTCCTCATTCACAGTATACATGATACAATGTGGGTGTGGAAAACAATATGTGGAAAAACAACAAATAAATTATCACATAGAAAAAATCAGCACAGATCGAATATACATAGATGTGTTTTATTACATAGGGTATACATGCATTTTAAGGACGTTCATGGCGAAAATTATTTAACACCTAAAGTGTATCCAGTATAAGCTACAAATCCAAAGAGTCCAAATAAAGTAGAGATTAAAAAAAAAAAACAACGAGCGATATTCTGGATTTTTTGTCTAAATACTCTTAATGGATTAAATGAAGTAACCAAAATAGTTAAATGAGAATCAATATTATTACAGCTATGCATATAGGTAGTACAATTCCCAGTATATGTACAGGACAGTCATCTATAATGATTATATTTGATATAAGCTGTATAATTTAAGAATTATATTGTAATAAACTTTTCAACCGAGGAACCTACTAATCTGATTTTAAAATACTTCTTAGTTGTGGCTAAGTAGATCTAACATTTGTATAAACTTATAAAATTTGCTTAATGAGAAGTAGTTTACATGAAAAATATGGTGTATTCCACAAACACTTGTGCTTCTGCTAAAGTGCCAGTCCAAATAAATATAAGATTATCTATAAAATGTTTAAAAATATTATTTTATTCCAATACTCATGTAAAGCTAAAATTAATTGTTTTTAAAAATAGACCCAAAAAGAGATTGGCCAGCGATGATGCTAGTTCTGTCCCCATTGCTGTGCCAACCTTCTGGTTATAAAACAATCCATCATATCTAAAAAAAAATATTTCCTAGTATAAGAATTTAATCCTGATAATAAAAAAATTTCATCCATAACACTACAGTTATACTGTATGTGTCCCTCGGAATGTGAATAGCTTTATTTTGTTATTCTAAATAGTCTTATAGGACTATTCCTCCATCTTTATCTGCTACCCTTATTACAAAATCCATATTACCTTGTAGGGATTGTAGTGCTTTTTTCTTCTCCCGATTTAAATTTTAATTATTAATGGGTTGTTATTTTAAAGCTCTGTTATCGTTTGTCATTAATTCTTGGAATGTCTGAATAAAGTGTCCTTGTGCATAAACAGAATAAAGAGAGGATTTACATTTAATTTCTTTATTTTTAAAAAGATCTATAGCTACTTCCTCCAGAGGTTCATTTATTGTTTCCTTATTTTCCTTGTACCAGATTTTTTATATTCTTTTCTATCTCAAATAATGTTTTTAACCCCTTAAGCCCCTTAAGAAAAAAGTTAAAATTTTAAGTAATTTGTTTTGAATGAGATGCTCCTGGCCATGTTGAAACCTGAAGTGTGCCAAAGTCAATATAGTTCTATCCAGCCGTTTACAAACTTTTTGAAAGAATTAATATTACGTATGGAATTGATATAATTATGCACACCAGGGATGTATACATTCATCTAATGGGGGCAATGTATGTATCTGGGGGCAAACGCCCTGCTAATTGGGGCAAAGTACCTGGCTACTTGGCGGGCAAACTACCTGGCTACTTGGGGGGCATACTACCTGCTAAATGGGGGCAAACTACCTGGCTACTTGGGGGAAAACTACCTGCTAAATGGGGGCAAACTACTTGCTAAATGGGGGCAAACTATTTGCTAATTGGGGAAAACTACCTGGCTACTTGGGGGCAAACTGCCTCTCTACATGAGGGCAAACTATGTGCTAAATGGGGGCAAGCTACTTGGCTACTTTGGGGCAAACTACCTGGAGCGATTTACCTGGCTACCTGGGGGCAAGCTACCTGGCTACCTGGAGTCAATTTACCTAGATATCTGGTGGGAAACTATCTAGCTACCTGGATTCTAGCTACCTGGGGGCAATTTACCTTGCTGCCATACCTATGATAGATAGCCATCAACCACATGCTGATTAGTGTTTCTGTATCTTATAGGTTTCCCCTCTGGACTGTGTCGGATGTGTATTGTATCCATTTCTTTAAGAAAATGGTCAGTGAGGGCTTGTGTCGGGGAGTGTTTATTTACATAAAGTGTTTTTCTGTTGTTTCAGGGTAATAGCTTGTAATAGAGAGACGTCTTTCAAACACCTTTATTACTAACACTGGAAATAAATGGTAAAACAAAAAACTGACACCTCACAAAAAACACTTTATTTAAATAAACTCAACAGACTTCCACTACCATTGTATCAAAGAAATGGATCAAACACTGGTTCAATAAACACATTCAAGTCCAACTGGGAAATCTGTAGGAAAAACTGAAACACTATAAAAAGCAAAAAGCATGACAGTACTGAACTCCATCCCCTGCACCACCTAGAGATCATGCCTGTGGCTGATCTTCTGGGTACAGGGGAAAGAGTTCGAACCACACAATATGATTCTGAGGGGTACAGAGCAGAACTGTAGCACAGTCTCCAGGGGGTTAGTCCTCTGTTCCTCCTCGGAGACCGTTCCTCTAAGTTATAGCCTATACTTGCTCTCCCAATTGTGGGAAGTTTGTACAAAGTTAGGAAAAGAAAAGAGTTGCTAGAAAAGTGAAGATTCTAAGATATATGTCTCCAAATCTGTAGGGATGAGTGTTGGCTGGGAGGCTGGTTCGGATCGGATGGAATAGAAAAGGGAACGTGACCGACTCATAAGAGAAACGTCACCTGTGAGTCACTAAATATAACTGAACTGTAATCACTTATCTGTGTGCAAAGTTTAATGGTTTATATTCAGTAATGGTGTGGCAGAATTATTGGGCGACTATTTTGGTGGTGAAAAAGTGGTCTTTAGTGTGGGAGTAAAAATTCGGGTCATTTATGGTCATGATGTGGTTTTTTGGTCTACTAGAATTATTGGTAATATTGACCCTGGGATTCTAGTTTTGTAAAGTTATTTGGGTAAGATTAAAGTTATGATTAGAGATGGGCGAATTAATTCTAACGAAGTGGAATTCATTTAGAATTTCAGGAAAACTTCGGTTCGGAACGAAGTCGAAGTTTGGGATACTTCGCGTGAACGAAGTGTGCTTTTGATTGATAAAATGGCTGCGAGCACATGGCGTTACATGGGGCAAAGAAACTCTGGGAGGAAGAAGGGCATAGCCTACATGACATGTGCGAGATGAAGCAATCAGAGACCGGCGGGATTCTGTGGTTTGTCACCGCACTATATAAGTCCGGGCGCGACGCTGGGAGCTCATACCGCTCACACTGTACTGATTAGGGAAGGTGCTGCCACGTGCTGCCGCGGCTGCTTATGATGTATCTTGCTAAAGAACTCATTTTTATACAGCGATTTTTGGGGGGTGTCACAGCTTGTCTCAGAGACTGCTTCTCTTAATGTTCGAATTCTGATTTTGTGGGGTATTGGAACTGAAGTCCAGTGTGCGTCCAATGCAGCTGCATATACATTTTAATGCTATCTCCCCACAGCACATTTAATACCCAAAGGGTTATCTAAGCCTGTTCCTGTTGTATTCATTTAAAGAAACAGCGTTTTTACAAATCCAAATACCACTTCATTTTGGTTGCTCAATTCTTTGCGCAATTAACATCCAGGGGTTAATTAAGCGTTGTTCTGCTGCTGTGGTCACTGAAAGAAACTGTCTTTTTCATCGCCAAAAAAGACATTTTTCCTGTAGCATAATTCATAACCGAAGGTTAATTACAAGTTTTTCTCTTGTTGTGTATCGTAAAATACACGCCATTAAAACACGCTACAAAGCTGGTAGTTTTTGGTTGCTCAATTCTATTGCGCAATTTACATCCAGGAGTTAATTAAGCGTTGTTCTGCTGTTGTGGTCACTAAAAGAAATCGTCTTTTTCTCCGCCAAAAAACACATTTTTCCTGTAGCATAATTCATAACCCAATGGTTAATTACAAGTTTTTTCTCTTGTTGTGTACCGTAAAATACACGCCATTGTAAACGCTACAAAATGGTAATTTTTGGTTGCTCACTTCTTTGGGGCAGTTTAGATCCAGGGGTTAATTAAGCATTGTTCTGCTGTTGTGGTCACTAAAAGAAACCGTCTTTTTCACTGCCAAAAAATACTTTTTTCCTGTAGCATAATTCATAACCAATGGTTAATTACAAGTTTTTCTCTTGTTGTGTACCGTAAAATACACGCCATTGTAACACGCTACAAAGCTGGTAATTTTTGGTTGCTCATTTCTTTGGCGCAGTTTAGATCCAGGGGTTAATTAAACATTGTTCTGCTGTTGTGGTCACTAAAAGGAACCGTCTTTTTCACCGCCAAAAAAGACATTTTTCCTGTAGCATAATTCATAACCAATGGTTAATTACAAGTTTTTCTCTTGTTGTGTCCCGTAAAATACCCGCCTTGTAACACGCTACAAAGCTGGAAATTTTTTTGGGGTTGCTCAATTCTTTTGCGCAATTTACATCCAGGGGTTAAATTAAGCGTTGTTCTGCTGTTGTGGTCACTAAAAGAACCGTCTTTTTCACCGGCAAAAAAGAAATTTTTCCTGAAAGCTTTAATTCATAACCCCAAAGGTTTATTACAAGTTTTTCTCTTGTTGTTTTACCGTAAAATACCGCCATTGTAACATGCTAGAAAGCTGGTAATTTTTGGTTGCTCATTTCTTTGGCGCAATTTAGATCCAGGGGTTAAATAAGCATTGTTCTGCTGTTGTGGTCACTAAAAGAAATCTTCTTTTTCACCGCCAAAGAAGAAATTTTGCCTGTAGCGTAATTCATATCCGAAGGTTGATTAAGCCTGTTTGTGCTTTTACATTCAGTAAAATACACAGTGTGTTTAATCGACACATACAACTAAATTTTTCCTGGCCATTTGTGGAGCGCAATTTATATCCAAGGGTTACCCAAGCTTGTTACTGGGTTCATTTTGGGGTCAAATTTCAGGGTGTGTATTTATCATTTTACAGATATCTTCATCAAACAGTGTCTGTACATTTTAGAACACACAGTATGTCAGAGAGAGAGGTGGCAGGCTCTTCACCTGCGAGTGGCAGTGGCACAAACATTCCTGGAGCAGGCCCAGGTTGCAGCACAGCAAGGGGAGTCGCAGCAGGGGTCCCCTCGGTGAGGCCACAACTGCCGCTGTCATCTAGCGGCCGTGTGCTGACCAGCAACCCAAGGGTTCTTGATTGGTTGACTAGGTCATCCTCTTCCTCCCAGATGACATCTGACAACCCCAGCCAAGAGCCGGTGGGAACACAACCCTTAGTTGGCATGGCCCAGAAGCGGGTCAGCGGCCCTCACCTGTCCTCAACCCGCCTCTGTCCCATCCGGTTCCCTCAGCCAGAGATCTACTTATGTGGTCTGGGCTCAGCGTCACTATATAGCGAGGATGAACAGTTTGAGGAGGGCAGTCAGCAGCTACTTGGCAGCGAAGTAATTGGGCCAATATCCCCTGCTTCTTGCAGTAGGCGGCAAAGTATAGATGTGGAGAGTGACAGGGGAGGTCATATTGTGAGGGGTCAGCCTCTGCATACCAAGACCGGTGATGAGGACAGCAGTGACGATGAAACACATATAGATGATGATGTAGCCGACCGCACTTGGGAGCCGGGTGAGGCAAGGGCTTCCTCATCATCAGGAGAAGAGGGCTTCAGCTTGCGCGTCAGGCAGCGGTGCAGCCAGCAAGTGGGTTGTGTGGCCATGAGTCAGCAGGATAGCAGCAGTGCGAGGTCGGGAGCCAAGTGGCCACGGGGTAAAAAACCCACTTCGCAGGTCCAAGAAAGTAGCGGCATAGGGGCTCAGCAAGGCAGCGGCGGTAGTAGTCATTCAGTGCGGAGCATTGGCGGTAAAATCAGATACTCGACGGTGTGGCAGTTCTTTGCTAAGACACCGGAGGAGCCGAATATGGGCATGTGTAGAATCTGTGGGCAGAAAGTGAAGCGTGGCCAGGGAGCTAACGTTGGCACCACGGCCCTGCGTCAACACATGCAGCGTCACCATCCGGTGGCCTTGGAGAAACGTGGCTCAGATGTGGTTGTCCATCCTGCCGCCACAGCAACAGCAGCAGCAACGCCCAGTGGAACGCATGCCATTGCAGCCAGTCAAGGATCCACCACCTCTGCAGAAGGGAGCTGTTTCTCTTTGACATCATTTTTCGGTCCCGATGCTCCTGCTCCCCGCTACTCATGGCGCCAGCAGTCGTTCAGCGAGGCGATTGCAGAGAGACAACAGTATGCGTCCAACCATCCTAGGGTGCAGAAGCTGACCGTGCTCCTGTCCAAGTTGTTGGTACTGTAGTCCCTCCCTTTCCAAATGGTGGACTCTGCACCGTTCAGAGAACTTATGGCTTGTGCCGTGCCCAGATGGAGAGTTCCAAAACCGTAATTTCTTTTCCAAAAAGACAGTACCAGCACTTATCAAATTGGTAGAAAAGAAGGTGGGCCAGTCCTTGAGCTTATCGGTTGGTTCCAAGGTGCATGGCGCGCGGACGTCTGGAGCTGTAATTACGGTCAGGGCCAGTACATGTCCTTTACGGCCCATTTAGTGAATGGGCTTCCTGCCCAGGCACACCAACAACTTGGGCAGGAGACGCCGCTTTCTTCTCCACATTGTCAAACTGCGGCTCCTGCGCCAATGTCCGCCTCCTCCTCCTCCACCACCAATACCATCTCAGCCTCCACAAGTACTGCTCCATCATACCACATGTGTAGGGCACAGCGGTGTCACGCAGTTCTACACCTGGCTTGCCTCGGCGAACGAAGTCACACAGGGGAGGAACTGCTCTCCGTCATGAAGCAAAAAAATGATGCGTGGCTTTCTCCACGCCAACTGCAAATCGGAACCATGGTGACGGACAATGGGAGGAAGATGGTGTCCGTGCTGCACCGAGGAGGGATGGTCCATGCACCCTGCATGGCGCAAGTGTTCAATTTGGTTGTGAAAAGTTTCCTGAAGTCTTCCACCAATCTTCAGAACATTCTTAAAATGGCCTGGAAACTGTGCATGCACTTCATCCATTCCTACAAATCCAGGAGCACCCTCCTCGAGTTGCAGTGGCAGAAGGGCCTCCCCCAACACACTCTGATATGCGATGTTTCCACCTGTTGGAATTCCAGCCTGCACATGTTGGACCGACTGTATGAACAGAGAAAGGCCATTAACGATTTTTTGATGATCCAGGCGGACAGGAGTACTCCCCTTTATAACTTTGATGTCAGCCAGTGGCAGCTAATGCGTGACACATTCCGTTTGCTGAGGCCATTCGAGGAGGCCACGTTATTTGTCAGTCGCCAGGACTACGGGATGAATAACGTCATTCCACTGCTTCATGTCCTGGAACAGATGCTGAAAAATCTGTCTGGGCAGGGGACTGGAGACGTGGCGACTACATCTCGCGGCACATGAGTCCGGTGGGGACTGAAATGGAGGAGGAGGACATTGGAGCAGAAGCATTGTCTGGTGAAATGAGTGGATTTTCTACCCAGGTGACAAGAGAGGAGGAGCAGGAGCAGCTGGAGGAGATAGATGGAGATGAGGAAGACGAGGCAGATGACCCGCAAGCACCGTGGCAGTATACAGTGGAGATGGAGGCAGGGAGCCCCTCGGAGTCACTTGTGCAGATGGCTCGCAGCATGCTTATTTGCCTGGCTAGTGACAGCCGAATAGTCAGCATCCGGCAGAGGGATGACTTCTGGCTCTCCACCCTATTGGACCCTCGCTACCGGTCCAAAATGGGAGCCTTTTTCCCAGCTATTGAGAGGCAGGACAAACTCAAATACTATAGGGAAATCCTCCGTAGTCAGTTGGCCGCTGCCTCTGTGCCGCATCGTCCCTCCTCTGACAGGTCTGACCGGGGGGTTCTTCAGCGCTCACGTACTACTGCCGCGGCTGCTGGGGAAAGGTAAGGGGGTAGGAGCAGTACCAGCTCCAGCAGCAGCAACCTAAGTCTGGAGTCACTGATGAGCAGCTTCCTTCACCTGCCTAGTGAGGAGGGCACTCGCCAGCATCAGCAGGACCTGGAGCAGACCTTGAACCAACAGCTGGTGGCCTACTTGGACAGCACTCTGCCACCCCAGTTAGAAGATCCGCTGGACTACTGGGCAGCCAAACTGGATGTGTGGCCGCAACTTGCCGAGTTTGCAGTGGAGAAGCTGTCCTGCCCGGCCAGTAGTGTGGCATCAGAGCGGGTGTTCAGTGCAGCGGGGGCCATCTTTACCCCAAGGAGAACCCGCTTGTCCACGGGAAATGTGGAATGACTGAACTTTGTCAAGATGAATCAGGCGTGGATCGGCCAGGATTTCCTTAGGCATCAGACTACATCAGCCATGACGCCTCACCCAAACTGTGAGAAATGAGTCTGGTTTCAAACTACCTGCCTCAGCCACTATTCTGATGCCACCACCCGCCTAATGCCACACATCTGCTGCCAGTTTCTCCATCAGCCTACCACCATCTTTACCAGGGACTGGTATTGCCACCCACCTCCACACTCTGTCATTGTGCCACTCTATGAACTCATGCTGCTGTTGTTGCTGCTGCATTCACCTCCACACGGTGTCAGTGTGCCACTCTGTGGCCTACTCCAGTTTTTGCCACCTCCAGAATGTCATTGTGCCACTGCCTCAGGCTGCACTGCCGTGACCTCCACACTGTGTCATTGTGCCACTCTGTGGCCTACTCTAGTTTTTGCCACCTACAGAATTTCATTGCGCCACTGTCTGACCTTATGCTGCTGCTGCCGTGACCTCCGCACTGTGTCATTGTGCCACTCTGTGGCCTACTCCAACTTTTGCCACCTCCAGAATGTCATTGTGCCACTGCCTGACCTCATGCTGCTGCTGCCGTGACCTCCACACTGTGTCATTGTGCCACTCTGTGGCCTACTCCAGTTTTTGCCACCTCCAGAATGTCTTTGTGCCACTGTCTGACCTCATGCTGCTGCTGCCGTGACCCCAACACTGTGTCATTGTGCCACTCTGTGGCCTACTCCAGTTTTTGCCACCTCCAGAATGTCATTGTGCCACTCTGTGGCCTACTCCAGTTTTTGCCACCTCCAGAATGTCATTGTGCCACTGTCTGACCTCATGCTGCTGCCGCCGTCACCTCCACTCTCTGTCATTGTGCCACTCTCTGACCTCATGCTGTTGCTCCTGCCGCCGTCACCTCCACTCTGTCATTGTGCCACTCTGTGGCCTACTCCTCTTTTTGCCACCTCCAGAATGTCATTGTGCCACTGTCTGACCTCATGCTGCTGCTGCCGTGACCTCCACACTGTGTCATTGTGCCACTCTGTGGCCTACTCCAATTTTTGCCACCTCCAGAATGTCATTGTGCCACTGCCTGACCTCATGCTGCTGCTGCCGTGACCTCCACACTGTGTCATTGTGCCACTCTGTGGCCTACTCCTGTTTTTGCCACCTCCAGAATGTCATTGTGCCACTGCCTGACCTCATGCTGCTGCTGCCATGACCTCCACACTGTGTCATTGTGCCACTCTGGGGCCTACTCCACTTTTTTCCACCTCCAGAATGTCATTGTGCCACTGTCTGACCTCATGCTGCTGCTGCCGTGACCTGCACACTGTGTCATTGTGCCACTCTGTGGCCTACTCCTGTTTTTGCCACCTCCAGAATGTCATTGTGCCACTGTCTGACCTCATGCTGCTGCTGCCGTGACCTCCACACTTTGTCATTGTGCCATTCTCTGACCTCATGCTGTTGCTCCTGCCGCCGTCACCTCCACTCTCTGTCATTGTGCCACTCTGTGGCCTACTCCTGTTTTTGCCACCTCCAGAATGTCATTGTGCCACTGTCTGACCTCATGCTGCTGCTACCGTGACCTCCACACTGTGTCATTGTGCCACTCTGTGGCCTACTCCAGTTTTTGCCACCTCCAGAATGTCATTGTGCCACTGCCTGACCTCATGCTGCTGCTGCCGTGACCTCCACACTGTGTCATTGTGCCACTCTGCGGCCTACTCCTGTTTTTGCCACCTCCAGAATGTCATTGTGCCACTGCCTGACCTCATGCTGCTGCTGCCGTGACCTCCACACTGCGTCATTGTGCCACTCTGTGGCCTATTCCAGTTTTTGCCACCTCCAGAATGTCATTGTGCCACTGTCTGACCTCATGCTGCTGCTGCCGTGACCTCCACATTGTGTCATTGTGCCACTCTGTGGCCTACTCCTGTTTTTGCCACCTCCAGAATGTCATTGTGCCACTGTCTGACCTCAAGCTGCTGTGGCTGCCGCCGTCGCCTCCACACTCTTTCACTGATGTTGCCACCTGAGCTCTCAGCTTGTTTTTTTCCAGCTGTCGCTGCCATGACTTTATCAGGCTACATTCCCGCTTCAGTTTTTTGGTCAGTTTTGCCCTCTCAAGTGCCCAGGGAATTTTATAGTGAAGCGATTCTAAGAGCGGCGGCAGTCATGTGCATGTCATACTAAAACACAACATTGTATGACGACCAAACCAAGCTCCCTCTGCATATTTAAGCATGGCACAACGTTCTACACCACCCTGCAGGCTCTGTGCAGCCTGGAAATAGCTGTTTTTTAACGTGATTCGTCCCGAAGTAATTCGGACCAAAACGAATTTTGTCAGAAAACTCGACGAAGTCACCGAATCGAATTTTGGAGAAATTCGCCCATCTCTAGTTATGATGTCATCACATCGGTCTGCATAAACTGAAGCGAGACTGGGTAGGGCACCGTCCAGATGGTGAAGACAGCGAGGCAAAGTGGGCTCCTGAGATCACCTCCTCTGGTGGGCAATAGGTACCCCAGTCCGACACTGGATGTATAAGGGCATAACCTTTTTAAGTTCTATATTTTATAATATGCTTATAGCAGACTTAATGTTCATGATCGCTCTAGGATCAAGATTGTCCCGCTTATGATTCAAATGAAAAAGCAGCCACTCAGGAATCTGTATAATGAATTAATACTAAGTAGAAAAAGTGTCAAGTGTATTAATAACAGGAATTAGTGGTATTAACCTTTTATCGCTTTGTATTTAGAATTTGCAGAGGACTCTAAATTTTTCACCACGCTAGAACCTAGAGTGAGCTGGTTATAATTCAAATGATAAATCTTTAATGAAAAATCTGTGAAAGTGGACTTGAATGTTACTTCGATTTCATATAGGATTAAATATATTAGATGACCATTTTAAGCATTTTAAACAATTTGTTATAAAATGTTTGTTGATGAGTTTGAAAATGCCACCAAAAAAGGGTTTAGATTGTATAACTGTTATATCAATCATTAGCCCTGTGGAAGCGTGGCAAATATCCATTTAAAATGTATAGTCTCCAAACCTGGTATTTTATCTTATTTCAACTATATATTTAATGTATTGTTTTTATTTGTGTTGTGCTAAATGTTTGTGCAATAGGTGTTTTAAATAAGCACATTTTTTTTGAAAGAAAGTGCTGTTTTTTCAGCTGTTGCACATTAACCCCATAAACCTGCCAACACAACCCTTACTACTGAAGGTACTTAGTGCCGTTTAAAGAACTAATTATCCAGCAATCTGTAGATTAGATCCTCTGCAATATATATATATTTTAGTACATTCTTTTTTAGCCAACCTGTGGTGTGGATTGACTAACTCTTGAGGACGGGCTGCGTAGTATACCTTCACTGATCTATACACTTACATTTGAGTTGTATCAACGATTGAATGTGAGAAGCCCAACATATGAGTGACATTTTTTTACTACTGGTTGTAATATACTGCACAAGAAAGCACCTTTTTTCATTCCCTTTTTTTTTCTTTTCCAAAGCACTGTTTTGAAGATTAATTAAATTTAGAAATGTAAACAGGAGGTACACCTTATCTAAACACTAATTTATTATCCATGTTGCAATGTCTTACATAGCAATGTCTTACATAGCAATGTGCCTTAAATTTAATTCCTCAGCATTGTAAAGATACATTGTAAAAAATAACATTTTTAATTTTCATTAAATTTCATACCAGCTATAAGCAAAGCAAAATAACAAGTTGTTCTTTTTTGTGCTGAATAAACTTAAGAAAAGGGAAAAGTAAACAATAGGTCATTAAAATGTGCAAACATCACAAATCCTGCTTTGCCTTTAGTAAATTATCGAGTTACAGCATTAAAGTGTTATAGCCTCTGATAATCTGTAATACATTTTGCATATGTAATATATCCTAAGCAATCTAAATAGTTTATGATTCTTGGTGAAGGTCACTTCATCTTAATAAACGGTTTTAATAAAAAATGAATAAACCTTTACACTTGTATAAAGAAAAGAAGTTTGCAGTGAATCAATATAGCTATAGTATTTAAAAAAAAACTAAAAAAAGCAAAAAATAAATGGTATACAGTAAATTAACTATAAAAACCATATCTAAAACAAAGCATCTGCAATAGAGCATAGCACACATGTATCTACCTTAGATTATGTTCACAAGCAGCAGATTTATTTTGAGACATTTCTGAAATAAATCTGTTATATATGTACATATCCATAGTGTAGTCAGATATTTAACCCCTTCCCGCCGCAGCCTATTTTTTTTGTCACGTTCATTTTCCTCTTTTCCTGAGCCATAACTTTTTTATCTATCCATCTTTTCTTGTGGGGCAAGATTTTATGTCTAATTATGTCATTCACCATATTTTTCACAGTTTTGCTGCTGCTCGATTCTCTACGACCGATAACTTTTTTGTACCTCCACCTATGGACTTGAGTGAAGGTGCAGTTTTTGTGGGATGTGGATTTGTAATTTTCTTTCTTCTACGATGTTCAGTGTACAGGATAAATTATGTTATGTTTTAAAAGATTGGACTATTAGAGACTCGTGATAACAATTATGTTTAAGGTTTTTTTTATTTGTAAAATGGCAAAAGGGCTGTGATTTGAACTTTTATTATTTTTATTTTTTACTTTTTTAATTCTTATCATTTTTAATTTTTTTTACTTTAGCAATGAGTCCTTTTAGAGTGCTTGACCACTAGGGGATGCGATCGTTAATACAGCCTATTGCATTAAATAAAAAGTACAATAGATGTACAAAGATGTATGGAGGTGTACAGAGATGGCAGTTTTACTACTTCTTACCTGTGACAGGAAGTAGTAAAACAGAAAATATGGAAGCCTTCACAAGGCTTTCCAGCTGTCATGTAAACCAGTCGGGACCCTGCCATTTTGCATGGTACTGTTTCTTATTCACTAAGATACTGCGATCGCTGCAGCGTGTAAGGGATTAAACAGCACAGAATGGAGCCGGCTCCATTCTGTGCTGTTACTGGTGGGCGTCAGATGCAATTAGCAGCTGGCATCCGCTGCCTATGTAGTGGGATTACGTTGCAGTCCCACTACATAGCTCTTTAATTACACCAGGACGTATTAGTATGTCCAATGTCGGGAAGGGGCTAAAACAGCAAAAAAAAAAGAAAAAAAGCAGCACCACTATAAACAAAACAAGCACTGCTCTAAGTGTGCCAATAGGAAATACCGTTACACATAAAAAACCCACACATATTGGGTATCAACACAACCGTAATAACTTAAAGAGTTGATTTAACAAGTTAACACTTTATTTATGTCCAAGCTGCAAAAAAGAAAAAAAAAAGACACAGTAATTTCTATGTATGCTAAAAAGAAGCCTCTTCCACAGAAAAAAAAGGACTCATATAGTTGGGTCACTGAAAAAAAAGTATGCTTAAACGCAGAGGGTAAAAAAAATTAAAAATATAGCTGGTAATTAAAGTCTTTTCGGGCCTGGTGTTTAAGGGGTTAAATCCAATAGGGGACTCGATCAGGCGATCTTCTGATCACTTTTATAATACATTCTAGTACTTCTATTAGAATATGTTATGCCTTTTAGTCTATACTGACTATCAGTAATTTTTAGGCCCTAAGCTTTCATGTCAACTCATTGACACCCATTAATAGTGTCACAGGGATGCCAATGGGGTGACACTTATTGACAGTCATTAGGAAGGTTATTGGCTTTCCCTTTTGCCAATTCCTATGCATTGTAATCTCTGAGTTGAGACTGAGATGTGGCCTCTGATCTAGATTATGTACTACACAACATGATGCACCATTGCACATCTGTTTGCCTTTATATGTTTAGTAACCCTACACTCAGCAACCACATTCCATAGTCATTTATATCCAAATGTAGTACATTTATGTTACTAAAAGCAGGAATCCTCCTGCCATTTCATCTTCACCTATTTACTAGATCAGATGAGGCCGTTGCTTTGCAACTGCCTCGAACAACTCTCTGGACCATCAGCTGACCATGCAAACATGAAAGCTTTATTATTTGAGAATGATTGATTGCTAACCCTATATAAAGCTGAGCTTCACTGGAAGGCTCGTGCTGTGTATACTGTTTACTGAGAAATTGTGTCTTATGAGCTTATTGCATTCTGTTTCTAGCATTCAGTCCTGTTTTGCTTAATTATCTGTTTCTACTTTGCTAAAGTTCTGTTTTGTCTTAGTTATCTGTTCCTGTTCTCTTTGGTGGTTTTATGCTGATTTGGATATGGTGAGGAAGATTGGCAGAGATATCATTAGGGATAGAATGGGGAGGATCTGGTGTTAGAGCCAGTATTACTATATTTACTATTTTGCCATAGGCAAACTTAAACTCTATCAGTTCTCTATCTATTAAACACTAAAACGTAACTTTTATTATATCTAACTCTTAACCTCTATACACACTATTTAAAAACCTGATCTCTATCCTCATCATTTAACCCTTTTTGCTTCTGAAAGAGGGAATAACTCCCTTTCTATCATCAAGTCTGGTGGAACCCCACCTATTAACAGGAGGCCTTATATCTATAGCAAAGTACTAGCTTCAGTAAGGGATCCCAAGCCAACTACTTGGGCAGTCGTCCCTAATCTCATAGACACAGAACAAATAAGGCCCCCTTGTGACACCGTCTGCAGCAGGTGACACTTGTAGACAGAGGTGAGAGATCACAATTTAAAACGTCATGCCTGACCTCGCCGACATGTTTTGCCAGCTAACCTGGCTTTATCAAGGCTTAGAGGTCCGATCACATGTGGTCTGAGCTCACTTCCTTTTATATCATGTTAGGTAAACACCCCATTCAGGTGCTCACCAATTAGCCATCAGAGAATCCACATAAAGCCCATTCCCCTTCCGCGCGCGCACACTCATAACATGTCCTGCTAAAGCTGCCACCATGCTCTCATGAGCCAACAACTTTCAGTCAAATTCGCCATCTCCATAACGGGCTTGCGCCCCATCTTACCGTACTGCCCGTGCCAATGCACTGCCCAATGACTGAAGGTTGTTGGCTCATGAGAGCATGGTGGCAGCTTTAGCAGGACATGTTATGAGTGTGCACGCGCGGAAGGGGGAGTGGGCTTTATGTGGATTCTCTGATGGCTAATTGGTGAGCACCTGAATGGGGTGTTTACCTAACATGATATAAAAGGAAGTGAGCTCAGACCACATGTGATCGGACCTCTAAGCCGTATAAAGCCAGGTTAGCTGGCGAAACATGTTGGGGAGGTCAGGCATGACGTTTTAAATTGTGATCTCTCACCTCTGTCTACAAGTGTCACCTGCTGCAGACGGTGTCACAAGGGGGCCTTATTTGTTCTGTGTCTATGAGATTAGGGACGATTGCCCAAGTAGTTGGCTTGGGATCCCTTACTGGAGTTAGTACTTTGCTATAGATATAAGGCTCTCCTGTTAATAGGTGGGGTTCCACCAGACTTGATGATAGAAAGGGAGTTATTCCCTCTTTCAGAAGCAAAAAGGGTTAAATGATGAGGATAGAGATCAGGTTTTTAAATAGTGTGTATAGAGGTTAAGAGTTAGATATAATAAAAAGTTACGTTTTAGTGTTTAATAGATAGAGAACTGATAGAGTTTAAGTTTGCCTATGGCAAAATAGTAAATATAGTGATCAAAAGTCACTCTTTGTTCTCTTGCGAGATTCCCAATTTTTTGGAGATTATGTGACAAGAGCCAGTATTAGGGACATGTTATGGACAGAGTTGTTAGGGTCAGGTGTTCTTTGGTGTCTTGCATCTGGGTTCAAGTTATTTATCCTTCTATCTCCACTGTGCCATTGTCATCATCCATCTTGATGTCCCCATCCATTGCTGAATTCCAACACATATTTTTGATACACACTTCGTATTACTTGCATACGACTGCTGTTTGGCTTCATTTCTGTTATAACTTTTGTTGCTGTATCAATCAGTATCATTATAGTTTATTCCTTATTTTTTGCCAGTCTTTGAAAACTTTATTAATGGATGAGGTTTTTTCTCATGGTCATAGTAGTTCTTCTCCCATAGTCATTGTCATCTACACAAAACCTCTGAAGTCATACTATTTAAATTTTGTTTTTATGCAACATATCACTTATAGGTAACTGTGGACTCCATTGCAACTCTTTTGCCTGCTACCATGGTTTTATACATTGATTTATATATTGTACCTTCCAGTGATCTGATGTCAGCAAAATCTATATATTGACCAATTGGCATAAAATGTCAATATAAACTTGCCGCTAAGTAAAGAGAATGGAACTTCACGAACAGTAGTGTAAGACAGTGGAACATGACAGGGCTGGAATCAGAGGTGGACTAGAGGTGAGGAGGTCGTTGAGCATGAATTTTATATTTATTTAGACAGTAGTTCTTTATTATTTTTCACTAACTGGACAATCATTTTTCTAAAATTAATTTCAACCTATAACAGTTTTTAAACTTTACTAAATAAACTCTTAACTTCTGTTGCTTGAAGTACATTTTAAACAGTCAAATAAGTGGCTCGGTTCATGATATTTTCAGTTCAAAAATGTGCCCTAAATCCAAATGTCTTTTGGCAATCCTTTAGAGTTACAAGCTAATTAGATTTAAACTGTGAGGGCATAACGGTAACAGCTGCTGTACCTAATATAAAGTACCCCACTGGAAACATTCTCCGTTCTCTTAAATGAACAAATGCTGGTATAATCAAATACTGATAGTGTTCTTGGCCATTCCAAGTCTCTTAAGTGTTGATTTTCCTGCTGGGATTATAGGACAATATGATTCTTCCAGGAACACTAGGCCTGCAATCCAAAGAAGAATGAAACCCTTTTGAAGAAAACCAGTATAAAAGGTGTGCAAAACAAATTTTAATCACAAAACCTAAATGAAAATAATGAATATAACTATTTTTTCCATAGAGAAGTCATTGAAAATTATGTGTTGCACTTAATATCCCACTTCATTTAGATTGCTGTACTAATCATTGACTTAGGTGAAAGTGGATTTAAGAGAATAGATTTTAACTGCAAATATTTAAGATGTCTAGAATATCTTTCAGATTAGGAAGTTTACAATAAAGCTTTTCTTTAGAGACTATACAAAAATTTGTATTATGGGTTGTAAGAGTTAGCATGCCTTGTGTCTTATAACAGATAGAGTAATAGGAAAGGCTTTTGGAATGGCCAATACACCGTAGATAGCTGTCAGTAAAATACCTATTACGTTGGAACAAACCAAACACATGTATACTGGGATCGTCAGAGTGTGCATGTTGTCTCAATGAGGAGAGGGAAAATCCACTGGCAGGACATCTCTGGTCAGTGTTGGAATGGCGAGCTTTGGGCCTACCAGTGGAATTTCTTTCCAGGGGCACACTTGTGGAGATGTTTATGGAGCTCACCACTGGGGGCCGACTCTACAGCTACTGTACATGTCTCTAATACTCTGCCTCTTGCTTTTTGCCTCTCTTTCTTTAACTTTCTGCCTCTCCCAAGGATGTATATGCTCAGGGCACTACTGGGGGTTTCCTCTGTTACCCTGTGGGCCAGTCCGAGCCTTTCTCTGGTAACTTATCTTCCTAGTCATATGAGACTCCTGCATGCTGACCCTTCTTCCCCCTAAAGTCTGTCGTATTTACATTATATAGTTGGCCTGAAATTGATGAGTTTGGCTACTGTTTATTGGCCATCTTTATGGTAAGAAACAGTCTTATTGAGGTTTGTAAAAGAAGACAGATATTTCTCATTGATTTGATCGAAACATGACACAGGACAAAATGAGTATAAGGTTATGTTTGCTCGCAGTTTAGAAAGTAATAAACTCCTCCATCCATTTTTTCATGAGCTTTTATTTAAAAAAATTAAATGAAAACACATAAGACTTTTCTGGGGGGTGTGGTCTTGGGTATTAAAGGGATTCCGTTGACTACGTCAGGGTGATAGCGATTGGGCTTATCAAGACGATTTCCGAACATAAAGATTTCACCGATGACCATTAAAAGTTATGGAGAGGAACAACCCTCATTTTTAAAAACCCCAAACAGGCGGAGAAGCGGGAATTTAGCCCCACAACGTCAAATGGATACTGTACATCTTAGGCAACAATTGGGTTAAAAAAACCACGAAAAAAATCACAGACCATTCACTATCCCGTCTTGTACCCGCATGACCCTTAAACCTCATGCCCCAAAAATTAAAAAGTGTCAAAAGGAGTATTATTTGAACCATCATTTTAGTTGAACTGGACTTTAAAACTATATCTGTCCTGTACCGCAGTATGACCATTAAAACCTGTCTGACCCACAGATGAAAAAGTGGGGGAAAAAGGGTCTTTGAACCACCATTTTAGTTGAACGGGACTTTGATACCCCCGTCCTGGACCGCAGTATGATCTTTAAACCTTCTGACCCACAATTAAAAATGCGGAAAAGGAGTCTTTAACCACCATTTTAGTTTAACGGGAATTGCTCCCGTCCTGGACCGCAGCATCCAGGTTGCTTTAAACCCATGAAAACAGATTGGCGACAATGTTCGTACTGAGATTCACAGGGCCCTGCCCAGGATGACGGCCTGAGGCCCCCGCAACCGACGACCCGCGGGCATCTTTTGTCACCAGCACAAAGGAGCCCTTTCTCGTCCTTACCCCCGTGTCTTACACCCCTTTTCTCGCTTACCCCCCTGCTTTCCCCCTTTTTCAGAAAGATAAAAATTTTAAGAAATATCGAAATTTTTAGGGGTCCTCTTATAAAAGACGGCAAATCACGGGTATTCTTAAACCCCTCTAATTTCCTACCCCAAACTGGATTAGAAACTGAAATGTTTCTAGCAAACCTTGAAATGCGGTGTGGTGGAAGAACCATAAACAAAATCAACATGTTTTCCTTATCCCGGGATTTACAATGCCCAGTGGGACAGGAATTGATAGTTTTCAACAAATATAAACAGTGCGCTATCTGCGCCAAAATGAAATTCAACATGCAATAAAAAAAATTCAAAAGTGAAAAGGTGAAAAATTTCGTTTTTTGCAGCAATGACAAACAGAACGTTGCTAGAAAATTTTCTTTTTAAAATGTCGACAAGGGGCTAGTTTTAAAAAAAAATAGGGCCGCACCACGTGCAATAAAGCTATTTAAAAATTATACGGATAACAAAAAAGTGTTTTTTCACAATGAAATACCCCCAGAAATACAAAATGTCTGTATTAAATTTTAAATCAAGTGGGTTAATGAACAAAACCCGGGCCCCACCAAAGTAAAAAAACCCCCTATTTGAAATGTATATGTAATAAAAGTGGGTTTTGCACCTATGAAAAACACCTGCAATTTCTACAAATTTCCCCCCAATGGGAATATAATACAAAGGGGCCCCCAACAAAACTGGGCTGCGCCCAAAAAAAAAAACATAAATTTTTAAAATTTTTTCCGATAATAAATGGTTTTTGAAACCCATAAAAACACCGCGTGACTGAAAAGTTCTGTACCTATTGTAAGTACAAATGGGTCTTGAACAAAACTGGTGCGCCCCAAAATGAAAACAAATGTAAATAAAATTGTTACTGATAAAATAGGTGGTTTTGCACCTATAAATCAACAGCAATTACTAGCAAATTTCTGTATGGTAATATAAGTACAAAAGGGTCTTTAACAAAACTGGCTCGCCAAATGAAAAGCACATAAATAAATTTTGTACTGATTATTATAGTTGGTTTTTGCACCTATGAAATACACCTGCGGGGACTAGAAAATTCGTTCCCATTGTAATAAAAGTGGGGCTTTGAACAAAACTGACTGCACCCAAATGAAAAACACTAATTAAATTGGTGCGTAATTTGGTTTTTTTTGCACCATAAATACAAAACCAATTACTTGCAAATTTTGTATGGGAATTCCGTACAAATGGGGCTTTGAACAAAAATGGCCGCGGGCCCAAAATGAACAAAACCAATTGAATTGGTAGGATAATAAAAACGTGGTTTTTGCACCTAGAAATCACCGCGTGACTAGAAAAGTTCTGTATCCTATTGTAATACAAGGGGTCTTTGAACAAAACAGCGCGACAAGTGAAAAAAAACCCTATTAAATTGTGTACGGGAAAAAAAGTTTGGTTTTTTTTACCATAAATACACCTGCGGTGACTAGAAAAAGTTCTGTTCCTATTGTACGTCAATGGGTCTTTTAACAAAACGACTGGGCCCAAAAGGAAAAAAAAAAAATAATTAAAAATTTGTACTGATAATAAAATGGTTTTTGCACCTTGAAATCACCTCGGTGACAAAAATTCTGTTTCCCATTGTAGTATAAAGTGGGGCTTTGAACAAAATTAGTGCGCAAAAGTAAAAAAAAACCTAATTAAATGTGTACAGAAAAAAAATGGTTTTTTTACCTTGAAATACACCCCGGTGACTAAAAAGTCTGTATCCTATTGACGTACAAATGGGGCTTGAACAAAATGAGCTGCGCCAAAGTGGAAAAAAAAACCCAATTAAATCTGTACAGATAATAAAAAGGGAGTTTTGCCCTATCAAATACACCCAGTACTAAAAAAAATCTGACCAAAAAAAAGTACAGGGTCCACAAAATGCAAGCTAATATTTCGCAAAAAACCGGCCAAAAAATGTTAAAAAAAAAAGCCATTCAAAACAGGCAAGCAATCCGGGCTGCCATTTTTCCACTCTCCTTTCAAAAACCTTTCCGCCTCCTTTGTTCGCCTGCACCCCCCTCCCCCCCCGGCTGTACAGCGCTAATCTTCTTTAAAAACACCCCCAATAACTAAAACTAAATTCCTAATATACCTATGTTCTAAATTTTTCACAAACAAAAACATGTTTTTTCTGTGTTTTAACCAAATAAACTGTTTCGCTGACGTATTGGAAAAGACTAGTACAAGTCCCCATTTTAGACACTGACACACACGATGCTGAACAGGAAGGGGTTTTATGTAAAAAAAGTCATGTGATTTTTCCAGCCAACACAACCCTCACATCCCCGTCATGACGACCACACCCAGCTCAAAACCCCCGTCTATTTTTCCAAAAATGATTTGCGGCCGCCAAAAACAGGGGAAACGCCCAAAATGGCGCGATATTAATAGATTATGCCAATTTTTTATCTAATTACGCGGACGAAAAAAAATTTAAAAACATAAAAACCGTTTCAACTTTGTTGATAATAATCGCTCAACACTTTTGAGAAAATTTATTGTGGCTCATTTTTTTGCTCATCTTGAAACCGCTTTCCTTTAGGGTCAAATTAGCCCTTTCGATAAAGGGGGCAACATGCACGCAAATTTTTTCTTTTACAGTAAGCCCAAATATCTAAAACGGCATTTTAGTCATGTCTGATCTTGGGTGTTTCTATAATGTTTGCTAGTAAATCTTCTCATTTCTTTTACTGGTTTTGACATTGGATATTCAGGTGACTATAATTCTTTATGCCTCCTTCCATGTTTAAAGCACTTTGTCTGCCCTGACCATTTACCTGTCCAGGTTCCTTTACTCTGTCCTCTATATTACATTTTAGACATCAAAATAATGGA